>WBZZ01003245.1:0-30190 GCA_019918135.1 Paulinella micropora
TGGTGGTATGAAACGCAGCAATAAGTAGATATGTGCCATGCAATATGCTTTGTAGCTTGATTTCGTGGTAACCAAGCAAGTGCCTCCCGAAGTAGTCTTTTTGATCAGGTAAATATGCTCTGCTTGGTCCAATATTGCATTAGTGATGTCTTGCGCAGGCCGGGTCGACAGCTGGTGCCAGAGAAGCCGGGCACACCTGCCCCCAAGGCGTTCAAGGTGAAGAAGCGCCAGCTTCTCCTTTCTGTGAGGGCTAAGGTCCCCGGAACGGAGGGTAAAGTCATCGATGACCTGCGTTTCTGCGACGAAGAGGACATAGATCCCGTAGCCAACAAGAAGTATTGGGATGACAACCCGGGCGCGCCCACTAAGGAGTTCTTGCAGAAAGCCGTCGACGTGCTTGTGGAGCCGCATATTCGTTTCGCGAATGGCACGTGGCCAGCCAGCGCGCCGCTTCCGGGTATCCCGCCGTATCGTCGAAACTTAGCGCCGTCTCCTGAGAGAAGCGTGGCGGCCTCCACCCCCACCGGTGCCCAATCTGCGAAGGACAAAGACGATGGGTACTAATCTAATATGCGATTGCAACAATACACAGTGTAAGTAATCCTGTAGGGATGTGCAGGAAATCGCAAGCATCGCGAGCAGACTTTTTTAAGGTCCCTCGCGCGGCGACTTTGCCCAAGTTTGAAATCGCAGTGATGAATCAGCCAGGGGGCAAAACCTTGGGGGGGCTCAATCTGTGGCTCAAACCGGTAAACGGGGCAAAGTATGGAGAGATCTGCCTGCACGAGGGCGATATTTTAGATGGGACCGGGAAAATGCCGCTGCTTCGTTTTTTTTCTGCCTGCATTGATCGCAACTCGATCTGGTAGAATACGCAAAGGCCATATCAGCTCCCGGCGATAACACAATGCAGTTGGGCGGAAAGCTGTGGCGCGTTTCCGAAACCATTCATGATCAATGCGCTATCGGCACGCTGCCTCCTTCAGACGCCGGTGGCCTCATAAACCATGCACTGGAAGGAAAGGGAGCCAACGGAGTCTGGATTCTTCGCCAAGGCGATAAATTTCCCGTCTGGCAGTGCACTGACAATCTAGTCTACGGTGCGGTGTTTTTATGGGATTACGAGGGCAAAGACAATGGGAGTTGTACGTACTGGGCGGACCACCCCGATTGATTGGTGCCATACAATTTGCCTGTACGGATCGACAGTGACAGCAGCTTCGTTTGGAGGGAAATAGGCGCTCTATCGCCCAAAGTCAGCCCGATACAGGGGAACAAGGTCATTGCTTCTGTAATTGACTTCGCTTTTAGTTATGTTGTGTGCTGCTGAAATTCAGAAGAAGCCTGGCACGAAAAAAGGAGCAGAGAAAAGCGCGAGTAAGAAGCAGGGCACGAAGAAAGGGGGCAACCAGCATCACCGGCCCGGTTGCAACTGCGTAACCTGTCCTCGCATGAGGGCTAATCCAGGAGAAGAACGGTAAGCATTGATTTAATGCTATGCAGCAGCTTTTTTCACTGTGGTGTTATGGATAGATGGTGACAATGAAGAGAGCCCGCACCAGAGCCCGCACCAGAGCCCGCGCCAGAGCCCGCCCAAGTCCCCGCCCTTCCGCGTTGGTGGAGGCGATCGTACCCCGCCAAAGGCAAAGGTGGACGCAAGGAGCCCCAGGAGGAAAAGGTAAATCGCAAGCATGGTGCGGGATGCCAGTGGCAAGAATGCGTCCCCCCCTGCAAAGCATGGCGAGGGCTGCATGTGCCTCACCTGTGATCCGCCTCATGGGAAAGGTTGTATGTGTGAGCGGTGGCAGTGCCAGCAGGCAGCGGCGGCCGCAGGTATTCAAACCCCCGGCCGCAAGGCAAACGGCGGCGTCGGTGGTAATCAGAATGGCAATCATGGCGCCCCCTCTGAACGCGTATTTCATGGCAAGGGCTGCCTGTGCCCCGACTGTGATCCTCATGGGCGGGGCTGTCAGTGTACGCGGTGCGGGGGGCCAAAGGCGGCAGTTTCGCACGGCCCCGGCTGCCAATGCTTTGTTTGCGCTCCGCAACAGCAGCGAAACGGAAACAGTGGCGTCGGGGGTCAGCAGAATGATAGCCACTGGCATGGCGGTGGCGGCGGCGGTGGGAATGGCGGTGGCGGCCGCAATAATGGCATGTATGGCGGTTACGGAGGCCAGCAGCTGTCGGCAATTTGGCAGCCGAGCAATCATCAAGGTGCCAACCATGCCAACAGTCTTTCTGCTTATTTATCACATTCGCAGCAGCAGGCAAGCGCATATCTGGCGCAGTCGCAGCAGCAGGGCAGTTCTTTCATCAAGTGCATAGCCCCGCTTGGATTAGCGGGACGGGTGGCGGTATGGTGTCTGGTGCGGTGGCACGGAGTCCCGAGCGCACCTATTGCCCAGTTGTACTATTTCTGTTTGTTTTCATGGTATTTTTATGTGTTTTTGCTGCAGTAGAATTATGATTTGTAAGAATAATAATATATTAACCTTAGCATGGACACGTGTGTTCGCGTTGTGCGGACTGATTTTGCAATGAGTTTGCGAACTGTTAGACGGTAATGCAGCGAAGATAAAAGTGTTTTCAACGCTAAAAATATATTAAATTTGCATTAATATTGTTGATTATTTGTTTTTAATGCATAATTAGCTTTCCTGCATTTATAACTTTAATATACGCAATCCGTACGACCTACGACTTTCCGGCCTCTGGTATTTTTCAGAGGGTCATTTCCATTTGCCAATTATTTCATTATATTACCTTTAATTTGGCAGTCATCTCTTCTGTTCTGCTATTGGTCTTTGTGACTCACAACCTTTACAGAATTCAAGATGACTGTGATAGAATTTAAGATGACAGCGCACTCAATAGTTTTACAGTGTCCTACTTTCTTTGGACTACTTTCAGTTTTTGGTATTTCGTTTGCTCTTGCATTCTCAGTAAATCTATTTCGATAAAGTACTCAAGTGACGCACTGTCGCTTCGTGATTTTATTAATAAGTATTTTGGTTTACCGTGGCTATCGTCAACTACCGACATTATGAATCTAGCGGGTGGATCTGTACGCGCGCTATATGGTCGATCGGATGCCGGAAGAAAATAGTGGATGCAAGTGCTGGTACCGTTTATGGTGTCGCAAGGTTTTGAGCAGCACAAGGCGTTTCTGTGCCTCTTCTTCCGTTGGCGTTCGCGACAGAATAAGCCTGACATTGGGTTCGTACATGTGGACGACATCATGATGGGCTTCAGTAGCGAAGAGGCAAAGAAGGAGTTTCGGGCGGCAGGAGAAAGCCGCTTTAAGGTATTCAAGAGTGAGTTGCCAACCGGCGTGGTGGGGATAGACATCGAGGACGGCAGGCATCCGGAGTTGGGGCGGACCGTCAAATTGTACCAGGAAACCTTTATCAAGGAAGCAAGCGAGCGGCTAGAAACCAAAGACTTGTCGTCTGTTGATTCGCCGTGGCTAATGCCTGGGTGCCGGGTGAGAGTCCCAAGTGTACTTGAGAAATTCTCGCCGTATCATTTGCGGGATACTCATCTGGGTATGAGTAACTCGACATGAAACACTTGGACAGGTGGCGGAGATGGCGCGCTTCACGTCTAAGCCGGCGGAGTTTCCTTTTCAAGAGGCGGAGCAGGTGATGCGGTTTCTTCGGGGAACTGCTAAACAAGGAGTTCGCTTCTATCAGAAGGAGAGCACGCGACTGACATCGTACCCGGATGCGAACTGGAAGGGCGACTGGGAAGATCGACGTGCGCGCTTAGCCGTGATTCATTTTATACTGGGGGGTTCGGTGAACCCGGTGTGCATGAAGCGCACCATCACCGTGGAGTTACCAAAGCCACGTGGGCCGCGAAGCAGAGAGCGGCGACAGAAGCTGCTGGCCAAGCAGCCAGCCTTGATTGCTGAGGCGATGGGAACCTTACCGCCTCCGGAGGAAAAGATACCGGAGGGCATGTTCGGATGGAGGCGCCACCGGAGGAGTCAACCTGCGAGGCGCAAATTTACGCGTTGGACGCGTGCCTTCATGGCCAGGAGAAGATAGCGAACTTCATCAATGGGACTTCATCGCAGAAGGAAAGGTAGCCAAGGATCTGGCCCAGCAAGGATGGGGAAAGCCACCTGTGATACACGAAGATAATAAGGGGGCTATCGACCTGGCGACAACAACTCTTTACCTTCAGAAGTTGGATCATATAGACCTGCGCTACGCCTACGTCAACGCCATGATTCTAGCAGGGAAGGCCATGTTGGAGAAAATAGGTTCGGCCGACAACTATGGTGATGCAAACAACAAGCGGCAGCGGGGGCCAAAGTACTCGAAGATGACGGGGAAGATTTCTCAACAGTGATCGGAGAAGTGTAGGTATTAATGTCATCAAGGGGGAGCTTGGGAAGTGAATCAGGTGATGGGATTAATACAACCGGTTTATACGTTAGTAATACTGTCAAGATAGACGAAGCAACAGGTCAGCAGAAATACAAGAGTAGGCTTGTTGTGTTTGGCAACCTCATGTCACCATACAAACACTACTCACCCTACGACAAGTCCGCACCCGTCTGTTCGCACATGGCCTTACTTACTGTTCTATCCCTTCCAGCTGCACTCAACCTTGATTTCGATCTAATCGACTTTACACAAGCATACCGTCAAGCTGACATGATAGACGTAGTTTATGCCATCCCTCCAGACAACTTTGAGGATTTTCGAAATCCCGAACGTCCAGAGGATGACATCTTGGAATTACTCAAAGCACTCTATGGCTCACCACAAGCTGGCAGACGCTGGCACGACAAGGTTGCCCGCAAGCTCCGCAAGCTTGGTTACACTCAGTCCACCATAGAGGCTTGCATGTTCTTTATCAAGAACAATTCCAAAACGTTTCCCCCTCCGTTCCTGAAAGACCCCAACTCTTTGCCCTGGGTTCTTTTGTTGCGAACTGACGACGTTCTTGCGTTTTACCAACACAAAAGCCAAGTCGCGGTTCTACGCAAACGACTGACGGAAGAGAAATTGAACTTCACAGTTCATTCTCAAACCAAAGTCTTGAGCGGCGTCCAGTTCAAACGTACCCCTAAGGGTTTGTTAGTCCATCAACGCTCTTATACGCGTGGCCTTCTTGAGGACCACGGCTTTGCCCAGGCAAATCCAGTCCCACACCAGCCACTACACAAGAGCCCACTCCCGCATCTGCCAACGCACACTTGCGTAAATGGACTCTACCCACCTTTGTCGGTGCGTTTACTTGGCTCTCCACCCAAACACGCCCTGACATATCTTTTGCGACCAATAACCTTTCTGTGTTTTCACATCACGAACCAAACGTACCATACATCATAGCAGCACGTATTTTACGCTATTTTCGGAATGATGAACGAGGCTTATTTTTCCCGTACAACGTTGATATGTCAACGCTGCGTCTTTCTCATTGGGCTGACGCAACGTTAGGTTGTTGCAAGTTCACCAAGCGCTCAAGAAGCGGTGACCTCCATGAGCTCACCGCTCCTGTGCACTGGGAGAGCAAGCGTCAACCTACCGTTGCAACATCAACCCAGATCTCAGAAACTATGGCCATGTCGAACACAGCACGCACAGCCATAGCTCTACAGCATCTATTGATAACAGAACTTAACGTTCCCATATCTTTGCCCACCCCTTTGATGGCCGACAACCGCGGCGCTATCAGCTCTTCAACGAATGGCATGGGAAGTCCCCGCGCTCGGCATCTAGATCTCCGGCATCATTACATCGTCGAGACGGTACGAGAAGGCCGACGTACCCCGAGATACGTGAAGACCACCGAGAATCGAGCGGACATCTTCACCAAGGCCCTCCCAGCACCCGCCTATCGCATTTTCAACGACCAGTTGACCGTCCCGCTGAACAAGTACATGCGCCCGGACGAAGATGCACCCCCACGCATGCCCCGCCTGCACTCCGTCATCCCCGAGCTGGGACAATTCGCGACCAAGCGCCCCCGTCGAAAAGCAAAGAAGGCCAATCCCGTCTGACCGCTTTCAAAGACTAATGTTACAGCCGCATTCTAGATTTAGCTCAACTAATAATAGCTATTCATGAACGCGCCCGTTGACTGATGTTACTCCTTGCGTTTCATCGCAATTCGTAATTATGTGACATTCAACATGTCCGACTGCAACTAACAACAGCAGTGTAAATATAAACTAGGGACAATAATCCGATTTCGCTGTCTAGCGTAACACTGTTAATTCCTACATAACATAATATAGTACTGAACGTAATTAGATGTCATACCCATATTTCTGAATGTTCATGTTAAATTTCATATCATGATTACGCTTTCCCCTTCATGAACATACTTATACATGACTTTTTTTTTTTCACAAACTATACCTCATGCGCGACCGCAAATGTTCATCCTTCATATTCGTATACAGATATATTGTCTGGGGGGAGTGTTATTATCATATCTTCATATATTACATGCTTCGGATTTCCCTCATACCTGTATTAAATACATCAGTAACGGTTATTATAGTGCTTCTCTGTCAATGGCTGATGCATTTCTGCACATGCGCCTCCATCGTCTCACCCGTGAGGGGAGTACGAAGAATTGACGATAAGCTCTAATGACACCCCCGCAAGGGCAGTTCCAACACTTCCAGACGGGCCGGTATGTTCAATGAAAATACTGGTCCAGACGGATCGGTATGTTCAATGAAAATACTGGTGGCACCGACGGGAATCGAACTGGCGACAGGGCCCAGATGGTAGAACTTGACCACTGGGCTATCACGGTGTCCAAGAGTAACGGTTATTATAATTCCTGTAATTAACGGATAATTTAAGCGACTCTGAATAATGTTTTCCATATCGCTACCTGTATTTTGCCACTTTACATTTCCAATAACTAACAAATAACTTTTAGCGTATTAACCGGTGTGATTAGTCCAACGACTTCGCATCTCTAAACTGACCTAGTAGCTTGGTACCTTTTGCCTGATCATATGTCTTTGTTAACAGTTCGTCCCGTAACTTTTATAGGCAATAGACAATATCGGCAGGCACGCTCCCAAGCACGGGGTCAGTTCAGAGAGTGGTTTCTACCCTTTGTCGTTTCATTACTAGTAAAATTATTGTTCTAGGCAAACAAGTCCTTTCGAAGTTCTTGTCATCTAGATTCCGGTTTCAACCTTTTAATCATTTAAGTGAAACTAAGTCATGGCAGAATCTACCCTGTCTTTACTACCTGGGGTATCTGGGGTTTCCTTAGCTATTCTTCTTTCGTATCCTATCTCCTTGAGTTCCGACGTAGTGAGATAATATGAAGGGGACATCCACCTATTTGGGAATTGACCATACTGACTGCTGTCTGGGTTTGTCCAACCTCCCGGGGTAGGTTCAAAGGAATCCTCATCATCATTTTCTCTCTCTGATCGGTCGGTTCTCGCTGTGTCATTTACTCCTCATCTAAGCTCTCAGTCTGACTAGCTTCTGCTGGTGCTGGGCTAACTGGCTGAGCACTATCCATTCTGACTACATGAGGTGATCTAGGCCTATCACTGTTCACGCATAAGGCCATAGTTCCTATCTTGAGTTCATCTGCTGGAATATTGCTAGAGATCGCTGCTAGGTGTGTTGGAGGAAAAGGACATCCATGCTGATCTCTTGGTATCCCTTTGTAAACACGATCGTACAGAACGGGGTCTCTAATCTCAGCTAGAGCGGCTATCATGAGGGCTTTCGCTTCTTCTGTCATTTTAGGGCTTTTGTCAGAGTCTGGTCTGAGTTTCGGCTGGTGAAACACACGGTTTTTGAACCTAATCAGCCTCCAGGCTGCGCTTGCTCCCGGTCCTCCTTTTCTACAAAGGCCTAAGGTCCACTTACATCGCTTGCCTGTCTCTCTCTATGCCCTCGCATCTCTTGTTATCAGGGATCAAAAACTTCTCTGGTGTTTCAATCTTTGTTAATCTCTAAACCTTAGCATAATGAAGATTAACTGGCTCTAAGCGGACAGTGTCAATGGGGACAACACCAAAAAGTTATGTCAAAACTAATGAGAGATCGCGCCCTAAATGTCTACTCTGTGCTTCTAGTAATGCGTATTTTAGCAAAAAGTCGCTAGAAAAGTATGGGACGTGAAAGATGCTGGGGTCAATCCCTCTAAACTCCTGTGGGGGTCTAGCTAGGGGTTTAACTTGCTGATTAGTATGTGGGATGGGAATAGGGATAGGGTTGGTCTGAGGCCTACTCTTACTCTCCCTCTTCTTCACTTCCACATTCATGTGTATCCACTGTATGAGTTGTAGTGAGTCCTCGGTCTCGTCATTGTCGTCATCTTTCTGACTACCCTGATCTGACTGTTCTGGTGACTCTACTTCTTCATCCTCTGTGGGGCTACCGACTCTTTCTGGTCTTGTGATGATTCGTTCTCTTCCTCTTCCTGCTCTTCACCTACACAAATGAACTTACCTTTCCTAGGCCGTTTTCTCTTATTAATTGTGCTGCCTTTCCTTAGCTTGTGTTTAGAGCTAGACTTGTCAGAAGAGCTATCCTTTTGAGTACTAATAGGCTTAGTTGTCTTTTTCTGTCTTGCTGATATGCTTTTAGTGAAAGAGCAATCACTACCTGTGTGTCTGACACCTCGTTTTCCCTCTCTGCAATCTGTTCGTACACACCTCGACGTACATTCATAACACATATGCCCAGCTTGCTTGCAGCAGTAGCATTTTAGTGCAGAATCCTTCGTCGTCGACACTGTACTAAACACTACCTGCTTTCCTTTTTGCGGTGTTATTACTTCCCTGTACAGTTTTTCGTTGTTGTACTCTTGTGTGACCTGCAATATCTTTAGGGTTAGCTGTTTCCAGTCCCATCTGTGATCCATGTGCTGCCATGTAGTGTAAATGTTTGACAGAGGGTCTAGGTGTTGTAGGAGTCTAAATAGCTTCTTACATTTCTTGTAGTCTGACTCTGCTCTTCCTTCGTCTATCTCTACTTGTCTGACTAATGTCTTGTACTTTGTAAGCCATGTTTCTACCTTACTCATCGAACTAGGACCCTGCATAGCGTCTAGCTTGTCTAATCAACCTGCCTTAGCTATGTCGTCTAATCCTCTGTACTTGTCTACTATAGCTTTCCAGAATTTTGCTGGTTCACCTTCTGCTTCAAGCAACAATGCCATAGCATCCGGATTCAGCTGACATGAGGAAATGAGGTAAGCGAGCAACTCATCTTTCAGCTCTCTTCTTCTCCTCGTGTGATCTTGCTTTTCTTCCTTCTCTATCTCTCTTTGTGTGACTGACTGTGACGTTGGTCTGTCTGTCGGTGATTTAGAGGAAGGTGTTAGCTGTGTAGACTCACTCTTGACAGTGCTGGGAAAGACTATGACTCTTCCCTCTAAACAAGGAATTAACCATGGATTAACTAAACTTAGGACAGCTATCAAGGTAGTCTCATACGTCTTAAAGTCGTTTATATTCCTTGAGAGGGGAGGAATTTTTATATCTAGATTCACTTTCGGGAAGGTAGTATGTAAGGCCATTTCTTACCTTAGTGCTTACCCAAGCTACTTGATCAGAGACTTGTTGAGCGTACGTCAGCAAAAGGGGAGCAAAGCCTCTTGTCCCGACGACTGGAACTGTTGGTTTTTGGGGCTTCTCGCCACAGCTGAGGGGCCCTTCAGACCAACCCACTGAAGGAAAAGTCCAACGTCGGCGGCTGACGCCAAACGAATGAGTGAGCTCTTTGCTAGTGGGGCCGAACGTAAACGGGCCACTGCTAGAATGCTCACCAAAAACCGGATCAAAGCCAGGACTGTTGTGCAGAGAAAGGTTGCCGGAAACCGTCGTTGCCGGCAGAACTGGGAGCTGGACGTCTGGCTTCCTTCGCCACTGTCCACGGAACGTTCCTCGGGGAACTCTTGACGCCTTGGTGGGTTGGCTGGCTGAGCTCGAACGGCCTCTGACCACCACCCAATGCGCTGAGACTCAGCTCAACTCGCACAGGGCCGCTCCAGTTACCTATCAACCACACACAGTAGACAGAAACTAGTTCTGCTCTGACACCAAACACGAACAAGACAACGTCCCTCTGGGTGTAGGTGCCAGCTTTCTTCGGTTCTTGGAAACACTCTCCAAGGGGTCCAGCGCAACGGCGCTTCAAGGCTCATAACCTATTGACTTACGATATACCGAAGAATGACTTTAATGATTATACCATGTCCAGCAGTAACGGACGATTGAAACGGATGGTTGTAATTAAGAACGGAACAATAACTGGACTCACTTTGTGGGGGCAGATATACCCACTCGGTCCACAAAGGTGGATTGGCATTACTTGTTCTGATACGGGATCTAACCGTATAACCCGGTTAAATACATGTACATATTAGTTACCAACCTATCTGTTACCTAACATGTTAGACCACTATTGTTAATATAATGACCTATGATAGCTACAACACTCCATCAGCAGTACTACAGCTTTAATAAGGAAAGGCGCCAACAGAACACGCCACGTAATATGCCGGCCCACCCCGTATATAATGGCAATACTTACCATTCCGGTCTGTCGGTTATCCTTGGTCTAGAGATTACGGATTTCCTACTTTAGGTATTCCTCAGTCTTCATATCGTTAGTACAGTTATCGGTTATTAAATATCGTACTATCGTAACAATCTGGAGGCTGAGTCGCTAATAAAATCCTTAAGAAGTAGGACAGTATATATGATATTAGAAGCAGGTTTCACGTCTCCCAGGCGTCCCCAGTCGACAAGCTAACCAGCTCCACAAGACCTTTAATAGAATTAGCCTCACAACAAACAAAAGCCCGCCAAACAATCAAAACAGACGACGAGAGCACTCAGCCTTTAAATTTCAGGTGTCCATACATGTCATATTGACATTGGTTCCACCAATGCCACCCGCGCCAGAAAATACCCCCTTTTTCCCATACTAAGTACTAGTTGACAGCATCAACAAATCCTGTGTGGATTGGTTTGATGTTAGCACGATAGGCGACAGCACGAGGTACCCAACGAAAACAACCAGCTTTGAACAAGCCCTCTATTTCTCTCTTTCGTGCTGCTACTACCTCTGGGAACAGATGTATGTCTTTTTTGGGGGTATGTAAAGCACGAGTAAAGAAACAGAAAGGTTCATCGTTTTCGTATGGTTTGATCGTGTCAGCAAGTTCAAGACTGTTACTAACCCCACCGTCGCACAAGGTGACCGTCGGGGTCTCGCCCGTTTGTGCAATCAACAGGTGCAGAAATAGTACCCAGCTTCGGTATATTAACGCTCGCACTCTTGAAATTTTTCTGTGGAAAAAGTATCTCGACAACGCTTGCAGCGCTAGGTGCTCCTCCGGGACCAAGAAAGACCAGATTTTTTCCAAAAGATCTTCGGAAAACTCTTTGTGAGAAAGTCCAATTAATTGTTCTTGGTGAGTACGCTTTTATCTTTTTGTTGATGCCTGGCTTAACGCCGCTTTCGCTGGTGCCGCTCCGCCTCTATGTAATGCTATGCGGTGAAGTATAACAAAATGGATGTTCTTGCTCGCATCTGGACTGACAACAGGTAAGAGGTATGAGAAATGGTATGTGTTGTCGTTTGCTTTCTCTCCAAGTTCAGTGTCACATTCGTACGTTTATGGCACATACTATTAGTTATAACCATGGTCACATCCCCATCCACAAACGCATGCTGATACATTTCCACAAAATGGATAACTTCTGATAGCATTTGGTGCAGTGTATTGTTGTGTGGCACTGTGGTTTATGTGCTTCTTCTTTCGATCCTTCAGTTTAGCAAGCTTCTTCCTCCTGTCATCCTGCTTCCCTGTGTGTGGGTCAAAGATGAGGTTAGGATCTAGTTGCTTTATGCCAGGCTTATCCCAAACGTATATGTTGTTCTGGGCTCTGCGACCTTGCGCAAGCATTGCTCCCTTATCAACTGGTATGGGTTTGTCTAGCAAAATGATCTGTCCATTCTGATGCAATACAGCATTTCCTGAATTATCCCAAGTGGCGGTAGATATCAGGGTGTATGGCAGATCTGGGTTGTACACCGCATTCCTAGCAACTACGTCTATCTCTTCTCCGACCCCCGCTAACTGCACTGAAATCTGACCTTTCAGGGATGTAGTTATGATGCTGTTAGCTGTTCTGAACTTGGCCTGTCCTTTCACTAGATTAGTGAACAGTTCTTTGTTGGGTGATATGTTTGTGCTACAAGCACTATCGTCAACTATGCTATCTCTAGACAGATTGACCATAGCATGGGCATTGTGCATGATACTACCACCTTCATTTCTTTCCTCATCTTCTTCTTCAGCTCCCGGCTCTTCAATCGGGCTTGGTCTGGGGACAGGACCTAAGATCTCTTGAATGTAAGGGTGCAAATTAGTATAAGCGATATAAGGAAAACTTATGGCAAATTGGGTAGCGTCTACATCCTCACTTCTTATACACATGTTTACTACATACTGTTCTATGAACCTGAATAAAAGACGTCCATTGTTTCATCCCGGTTGTATGCTCCCGCCGATCTGAAGTCGACTGCGAAACTCCCCCCGGTGAATGGCATCAAACAGTTCAGCGAATTAGCTCTCTATTCTACCCGGTTGATTGTGCGGCGGCAATGCTGCCCTGGTGTCTATGTAATATTAAACTCCGGCAGACGGTCTAGTTGGCAGAGGCCGGGTTAGAGCCGGTTCACTTTGGTAGTTGATGGTTGAGCAGATTGTGAGAATTTATTTAGGTAGACAGATTGCTGCCAATAAAAGAGCGGTAAACTCAGGCACATGGCCTGCTGATAAAAGCAATTGTCGTATTACGTCCTAACATAATTAGTCAGTGTCATTGATTGAGATCAGTCCTATCAATATATATATATATATAATATATATATAATTAAAGTAACTGCCGTCAGAAATTACTAACAACTATATTTTGTTGTAATGCTCCCCCTAATTTCAGAGGTAGTTCAAATGCTAAGGACGTGTCGTAGTTGCTTCCTTTCTATGTCTGACTGACACTGACTGAGTTGCAACGTGTCAACTCTGTTTACTTAGTAGTATGTTCAGAGAGCATGTCTGATTCAGTCCTCTTCCTCCTCCTCCTCCTGCTTCTTCTTCTTCTCTTCTTTGTTCTGCCTCCGAGAATTCACTCACTTCGGCGGTCTCTGTCGACATGATGTCGTAGTAGTAATTAACAGGAGGACAGTGTCAGCTCCTACGTTTGGTTTTTGTTCGTTTGTGTTCTGTTCCTCCTTCAGTCGATTGACTAGTGAAGAGAGAAACTAATAGAGAGGGTAGAGTGAGATTCCCTGTCCTCTATGAAACACTGTTTGTATGTTTGTTTTTGTTTGAGAAAAATAGTCTTTGAGACTTTCTCCGATTTCTTGTTCTCCTTACTCAGATTACTTTCTCCTCCTTCTTTTCTATATTGTATCTAGTATGAGGCACTTGGACCTACACACAGATAGTAATAGAGAAGCTAGAAAAGCTCTCCTTGAGAAGTCGACAGTCGGTCGGATAGGTTCTCAGACCTACCTTTAGAAAACGATCAGAGAGTTGCAAAAATACTCTGACGTATGTGTGAGATAATGCAGATAAATGCACAAACTAGAAGGGTAGAGTGTTGTGCTCCTGTCCCTATGCTTGTTTGTGTTTTGTGTGTGTTCCTTCACTCTTCTGTCCACCTCCTTCTTCTTGGTCTCTGTGTGAGAACAGCAAGAACGACAGAGAGTTTGTATCTGATGTTTCCTTGTGAGCACACAGATATGGATTGGGCTAGAGGGTACGAGACACCTGCTTGAGACTAATCAAATTATTTGTTTTGTGAAAGAGTTATGAGGGAGCTGTGTTGGAGTATTTGTTTTCGTCTGACATCTCCGTGTGAGACAGGCCAGTGAAAATTCACTGTGTTGCCTGTGTGGCAAAGCAGAAAGAAATCACCCTAGTGATGTGGACTCCAAATGTAATGCCCCCAACGATAGCTCGTAAAAAGTCGGTAATGCAACCAAACACAGTCCTCAAAAGATGAGAATGATGTTTCGTTATGTTAGCCCAGTGAAGCCAAAAAAGGAAAACGGCAACATACCAGGAATAAAATTGCATCAGGTCCAATCCGGACAAATAATACTGAAAAATAAGCTGGTGCACCTGTCAACAGGAAAAGGTACTTTTTACCGACTATCCGGGGGGTGATGCCTACACTTCGAAATTACGTAAATAAACGAAGTGACCTCAGAGTCTACTATTTACTGGTATTTCACCTGGCACACGGTGTTCCTCTAGAGTCAGGACTCTAAGCAGCCACAGTGTTCTTATTACTAGAGTTCGTTGTATCTGCCTACTGACTTGAACAGTCAGACGGTCTGAGTCACAAGTTGTAATATCATAGTAAACTCCGACTGAGTCACAGGCGTCTTATGATGTCACGTTAATCCGACCAATATTAATCATATTATTAATATTAATCAATCATCACTTAATCAATCATGAACTTTAGTTCAACTCCGAAGTTGAATCAATATTAATCAATACTATGATTACAATAATCATCTAAAACGGAACTGACTTATCATAATGAAGTAACGGAACTCAAAATAGATGTAAAAACTTAACTTGAAGAAAATTAACACAGTATCATAGTAATAATTCGGTCCGGTACGGTATTCACATGATTCCGAGGCTGGATGATAATATGATCTTATTCAATATTATTCAATTAGTATTATATAATTAATAATCAATACTATTCAAAACTATGAATCTATTCAATTCTAGTATATACTGTTATTCAAGCAAATATTATTCAATGATGATATATATTATTCAATATTAATTTCATTATTCAATCAGTATTATTCAATATTATTTAACGTTATTCTCCAATCCGCATGATTATTTATCCAAATTATTAAACCTAATTACTGAATATAATTAATGTTGATCAATATCATTTAATAACTGACGGAAGGCTAATGATGACAGAGAGAGAGAGAGCCTGAGAGAGAGAGAGAGAGAAAGAGAGAGAGAGGGAGAGAGAGAGAGAGAGAGGGATACATACATACCGTGCCAATGGCATACATACATACATACATACATACATACATACATACATACATACATACATGCATACATACATGCATGCATGCATACATACATACATACATACATACATACATACAACATATGCATGTAGTATGCATGTATGTATGCATGTATGTATGCATGTATGTATGCATGTTTGCATCTATGTTTGTCTGTGTGTGGGGGACTGTGTGGGGGACTGTGTGGGGGAGGGAAGCATGTTTTGGCTTACACTGGCGGAGTGCTTAGTATTTCTCGGGTTTGTGGTGGTATAAACACATAAGTACTCACATACAAAATAAGAAAGAAAAAAAATCATAGTCTGTCAATAATTCAATCCAGTTTTCAGTCAGTCCTCTTAATCTATCATCAAGTCTTTTCCGTGTTCAGAGTCCTGTTCCAGTCATCATCGAGTCATCCTCATCACTTTCTCCTTAATCGTCTACGTCGAAATCAAGCTCATAATCATATTATGGCTGTGCGTGGCTGCCATAACAAGTAAAACCACTTGCATCTCGGCTTCGGAGACGCCAGCCTTTTTTTTTTTTTTTTTTTTTTTTCCAGTAAGCAAGGTTTAATGAGAAAAAGACGAAAGAAAAATGAAGAGCCAAATTTTTTTTCACAACGGAACGGACACAATTCTAATTCCCATGGAAGTACTCATGGAGAAAGAGAAAAGAAAGAATGAAAGAAAGAGAAAGGGAACTAAGAAAATTAGAGAAAGAAAGAAGGGAGAGAGAAGGAAGGAGAACTGTTAGGTCCCACTTCTTCACGGCCCACCGGCCCCACTCGAAACACTGCAAAACCCGTTGCGCGGCCCCACTCGAAACACCCTCTTTCTCTCTCTGGCTGGCTGGCTGGCTTGTGAATTCATTTTATCATGTTTGACTATTAGGCTTGTAAGGAGGAAGATCTAGATTCTAGAAATTTATATTTTTACCAAATAGCTCGACAGGATTGGGAGAACACCGCGTGAAAAGTGTCACAACAACATACCTTTATCAAAGGCGGATTACCCGGTCGTTTGCTCAATGTTTTTTTGTTTTTTTTGTTTTTGGTGGATGGTCTAGCGGGTTCAACCCGCGATCTCTCTCTCCTTCTTCCTCGTTTTTATTGAGAGAACAATTTTACAATTGGACTCAGGCAACGTCCACGTGAAAAGTATAGCTCGTAAGTTATACCTTTATCAGAATCTAAGGTGGAAACCTAGTTATTCAGTCGATCGTATTAAGGAAGATATTAATATTAAATTAGTACTCACCAGCTCTATCGTTCTCTCTTCTTCTTCTTCTTCGCTTTTATTGAGAGAACAATTTTACAATCGGGCTCAGGGAACGTCCACGTGAAAAGTATAGCTAGTAAGTTATACCTTTATCTAAGGTGGAAACCTAGTTATTCAGTTGATCGTATTAAAGGAAAATATTAAATTTGTATTTAGCGGCTCGGTGTTATATATATCTAGTATTAATATTATTAATATTAATATTTATGTTTAGATATATTCAGTAGTGATAATATTATAATATTATATATTCTCTCTTTCTCGCTTGCTCTCTCGCTCGCTCCCTCTCTCTCTCCCTCGTCCTTTCACTCTCTCTCTCTTCTCTCTCCGAGAGAGAAATCGAGAGAGAGATCGAGAGAGAGAGATCGAGAGAGAGAGATCGAGAGAGAGAGATCGAGAGAGAGATCGAGAGAGAGAGATCGAGAGAGAGAGTGTAGGCATCACCCCCCGGATAGCCGGTAAAAAGTACCCTTTTTCTGGTGTCAGGTGCACCTAGTTTTTTCCCATTATTTTCAATATCGTTTGGCCGGATTTGACCTAATGCTATTTTAACCTTGGTCTGTTGCCGTTTTCTTTTCGGCTTCACTGAGCTAATATAACGAGACATCATTCTCTTTTGGGGATTTGTGTCTGGTTGTATTACCGACTTTTTATTGAGCTATCTTCGGGGATTGTAACATTGGAGTCACCAGCACAAGGCTGATTTCTTTTCTGGCTTGTTTTTGGAACAGCAGAAAGAAAAATTGGACAGACCTATCTCTTCTGAGTAGGTGTTCCAAAAAACAAATACTCCAGCACATCCCCACACAGCTCTTTTTGCAAAACTAGACGTCTAGGCGTTTGTGAGTAGGTGTCTCAGTACCCTCTCCACAGCCTGTATCTGTGTCCTCACAAGGAGGCCAGACACCAGACCTCGTAGCTGTTCTTTTGTTCTCTCTTGAGACAGAGACAGAGTAGGTCAACAGACGTACAAACAAACACTCACAGATACAAACAAACTTGAAGGACACGAGCGTAGTACTCTACCTTTCAAGTCTGTGCACTTTGTTGCCTCTCAAACCACACACATCAGAGTATTTTTGCAAATCTCTGACTGTCTTTCGACAATAGGTCTGAACAAGTGTCAGACGACAAGTCGACTTCTCAAGGATTGCTTCTCTAGCCTCTTTGACATTATCTGTACATAGGTCCTCGTACCTCATAACAGATACAACAACAAAAAGATAAAAAGAAAAGAGGAGTGGAGAAGGAGATCAAATTTTCAGAGAAAGTCGTACAGATTACTTCTTTCTCACAAAAAAAAACACATAAGACATAGAGGTGAGACGCTCTCTCTCTATACTGTCTTTTCGTTTTTTCTCTCTATTCGTTCCTCATAGACGAACAGAGCAATTACTGGGTAGAAACAACTCTGTCTCATCCGTATTCCTTCAGCATTCATATCTACTAGGTCTGAAGACTGGCAGGAAGGAGGGGGGGAGAGTGAGCGAACCCCAGGAAACGAAGAGGAGTTCGTTGACTCTCATGCAGAAGGAGGAGATCTGGCACCTTCCTTTGACACAGGAGGAGCAGAGAATCAATTTTTTACTGCGCCTTCCTTTGACACAGGAGGAGCAGAGGAAGTCGAGGAGGAGCAGAAGGGAGGAGAGGAAGCGAGGTTTGTGGCCGAATATGGCAAACTAAGTAAGAAGGAGTTTGAGGAGAAGAAAGGGAAGGATGAGGCCTATAAATGGCTATACATTCCCCAAGAAATGCGATGGGGACAACCCTTGAAGAAGGAGGACATCTGTTACCCTCTCCCAAGGCAAGCTCTGCCTCTCGCAGAATTCCTCAGAGACGACGGTGCACAGTTACAGGTGCAACATGTCTCATTTGGGGACAATATGTCTTTACTGGAGCTACTCGACCTCTCATGGACAGTGTTTGAGTGTGCTATACTCTTTGAGTACCAGACTGGAAAGACTGTGCTGCCATGGAACACAAGAGCACTGGCTAGGTTGCTCGATCCTGGTCAGGACATTGATTCAATAAAGAGAGTGGAAAAGGAGTTTAAGTTCAGGAATCCAAAAGGACAGATCAATGTCATGGATGTGTCTCTGAAACTTATGGAGGCCAAGTTAGTGGACCTGGGTAAACTCCAACACACCCAGTTTGGCAGGGACCTTCACCCGGCCCTGAGGGAAATAGAAGGCGAAGCTGGAGGGGTGACGAGGATGAAGAAGCTGCATGCGGCCTTGGTGAAGGATGACGCATGGAAGAGGTGGGTCTTCACGAAGGATCATACGATCTTGGAGGGGACGGCCGCACCACCCCCCACCAATAAAGCGGGAGAGAAGGAGTTGGCGGAGAAGGCCTTGTTCCTTCGGAAGGCAGCTGAGATCCTGTCTTTTTTTCATCATGCCCAAGAGCTGTATATCAAAGAGCTAGCGGCTGAGAAAGAAAAGAAGGAGATGGAGGCAAAGATTGCATTAGCCAAGGCGGCGGGAACAAAGGGACCGAGATATTCCTCTGGATCTTATATGGCTCCCTCGGGCCGCTCCGCCCCGTCAGCCCACACAGCCCCTTCGGCCCCTGCGACTAGCTCAGCGCCTACCACTGTTATTGTCAACAGTAATGACAAAAAGGACCGACAGGCTATCATACAGGCCTTCCAAAAATATACAAAGTCCGATGCCACTGCTCTGACGCTGTATGCAGAGACAGCGAGTCAGAAGGACACTGATGCGAACCTTCGAGACAAGCTCAGAAGAATTGATGCTTGTATGAAGCAGCATCCAACGGACGAAACACAGGAGTATGAGGCGTTGTACACCTTGTTGGACCCATCAATCATCACACAAGGGTTTGATGTTGGGGAGTACAAGGCGATGAGAGCGGTAGAGGTGGCGGCTAGGAGAGCAGCCTCAGACCTGCAATGCACGGTGCCAGTTGCCGTCCTCTTGCAATACTTTAAAACTCATGGGTATCAGCACCTGTGCACTGGTACTTTGATTGGGTTTGAGATTTTTCAAGAGGTGAACGAAGGGCTGGGCATTGGCACGAGGTTGGCAGCGATCCTCACTGAGGTCAGCGCCAAGTACGGGCTCTTTTATAGCCGGAAGTCTATCATTTTGTACTTCCTGAGTGCTTTGTGTACACGACACCCGAGCAAGCTCGCAAGGATCATACAGTCCTGTCCGACCTTCACGGCGGTGAAGACGGCGGATTTTTTAGAAACGAATATATACGAGAGGACTGTAGCGGCTACTCCGCCGGGCGACCTGTTCAAGGAGGTGCTCGACGCGTGTTCCGAATTGGACACGGCCACCGAGTCATTCTCCAGTGCCGCGACACAGGGGGTTGGAGGTGCTCAAGCAGCACATGCAACTCGAACGGCAGGTCTCAAGAGGGGGAGAGATGAGCCGACGCCGTGCTACCGCTATTTTTCATACATGGCGTGTAAGCATGAGGCACAGGCCGGACTGCTTAGCTTGGCGGCGGTTGCCCCCGAGCTGGCCCAGCTCCTGCGCCGACCGGACTTTTGGGCGGGCTTCCGGTGCCCGCAGCTGGACCTCCAAACCTCGGCACAGGCACGGGCCTTATTGGCAGTGGCCGGCGACGCCTGGAGCAGTGCCCGCGTCCACCTCAACGAGCTCCTGTTGGGACGGGAGGGGCTCAGGGCCCTGGCCCCGCGCAGCCACCGCTTCCCGGGCGTGACAGTGGAGCGCCTCCTTTGCGCGGAAGGGGAACCCTCTTCCCCGAACAAGTATTACAAGATTATTCTCACCGCCGAGCAGTTAGCCTGCCTGGCCGACACCTTCCCACGCCTGCTGCGCCTGGACCTTAGCGGCTTTGCGGAGTTTCACGGAGACGGGCTAAAACCCTTGTCCAAACTGAAACAGCTACAGCAGTTGGACCTCGTCCGGGTGACGTCCTTCGGGCAGGACGGACTGAAGCCCCTGGCGGGGCTGCAACAGCTGTGGCGACTGAACCTCGCCGAGTGTAACAAGCTGTACGATGCGGGACTCGAAGCACTGACGCCGCTGGAGAGATTGCAAGACCTGGACCTCTCTGGCTGTGACTCGCTGGCTGGAACCGGACTGGCGCATGTGCCTAAGAAGAAGCTAGAACATCTTAGCCTCGCTCGTTGCTACTACCTGACAGACGCCGGTTTGCAGTGCCTGGCCGAATGTACAGAGCTACGGCACCTGGATCTCAGCGATTGTCAACAGATAACTAACGACGGGCTAGCACACTTGCAAGGCCTGACCAAGCTACGGCACCTAAGCCTCGCCGGTATTTTGCAGTTGACGGACGTGGGGCTGGGGCACTTGACAGAGCTGACAAACCTGGAGCACCTGGATCTAGCACGATGTCTGCGCCCGACGGGCGAGGGGCTGCGGGGCCTGTCACACCTGTCTAGACTAAGCTATCTAAACCTTACTTTTTGGCGGGCCGGTGACATTCGCCGGAGGAAGCTGGCGCACTGCCATGAGACGCGGGAAAAGGTAGAAGAACTCTTCCGTGAACTTCGTACACCCGAGCACCCTGCCTAGCTCTAGTCCTCTTCCCCGCAGAACGGGAAAGGACAGGAGGAGGGACCTCCACCCCCCCCCCCCCACGACCCCCTCATGGTTGATCTGTGACCCGCGTTAGCCACTTGGATTAAACTCGAACAGCCGAGAGACGAGCAGAGTTGGGTAGAACGCCGGCCCGGACGCGAGCGACGGCAGCCACCCGGGCCCCGGCCCGGATACAAGAAGCGGGGACGAGAAAAAGAAGAGAGGGGGGAGGCCCGTCGGTCGCGCGTCCTTCCCCCCCCCCACGGGAGAGGAGGGCGGGGGACGCGGGCACGTGCACCCCCCCCGACACCCGCCCTCGGGTTGGGGCACGGCGCGCCGGCCGGGGGGGGGCTGGGGGGGGGGTGGGGGTAGCCCTCCACGCGCGCAGGGCGGGAGCCGGGCGGGGGAGGGGACGGCTCCTGCCCCCCCTGGCCAGAAAGACACATCCCCCCGGGCTATTCCCCGGTCTCCCACGAGCCCGCTGCTCTGGCTTAGGACGGTGAGAGGGACTTCGACCAGTTTTGGATGGACAGCCGGGCCGTGCGGAGTTTCGTGCGCCGGTACGGCTCCCGCGACGCGGTAGCGGCGGTCGGCGCGGCGGGCTTGTGTGTGCGCGACGGCGGGCTGGTGTGCCGCCTGGCGGGCCCGGCCAAGAGCTGGCAGCCGGCGTGCGAGAGGTGCTTCACGCGCCGCGGCCGCGTGCGGGCGGCCGACGCCGGCGGCGAAGCCGAGCGGCCGGCCAGGCTGTGCCAGCGCCATGCGCGGCGCCGGTCACGCCGGCGACACCAGAAACGCAGGCGGGCAGACGAGGTGGCTGACGGCCAGAGCCCGAAACGCTGGCGGCACGACGACGACGGCTACAGCCCGACGGCCAGTCCGACCCCCTCGCCCGCGGTCCAGCTGTGGCTCCAGCGCCTGGCCGGCGCCGAGCCGTTCGTGGAGAAAAAGGCGGGCGTCCGTATGCTACAGCGCTATGGGGCTGCGTTCAAGGTCCTCGAGAACACGCGGTTGGTGTTCAAGGAGTGGCGCGGAGGTCAGGCCTCGGCGGACCGTCCCGCCTGTGAAAACTGTTACACGCAGGAAAACCTCGCGACGCTGGCGACGGTGAATAAGGAACGCGAGTGGCCCACGCTGTGCGTACGGCACGCAACGTCAGCAGACTTAGCCCAGACAGTTGTCCTGGCCAGCAAAGCTAAGACAAAACCAAGCAAGAGCGAAGACGACGCAGCGCAAAAAGAAGAGCAAGCTACTACCGCTACTACACACCGTGGTGAGAGGCGTTTTGCTTGCCCAGAGTGCGAGGCCCGCTTTAAAAGATCTGGCCATCTCAAAAGACACCTGCGTACGCACACCGGCGAGAAGCCGTTCGCGTGCCCAGAGTGTGAGACTCGGTTTTGTGACCCAAGCAATCTCACGACACACCTGCGTACGCATTCTGGCGAGAAGCCGTTTGCATGCCCAGAGTGTGGGGCACACTTCAGCCAATCTAGCGGTCTCACAAGCCACCTGCGTACGCACAGCGGCGAGAGGCCGTTTGCTTGCCCAGAGTGTGAGGCACGCTTTAGTGACCCAAGCAACCTCAAATGTCACCTGCGTACGCACAGCGGCGAGAGGCCGTTTGTCTGCCCAGAGTGCGAGGCACATTTCAGTCATTCTAGCAGTCTCACGACACACCTGGGCACGCACTCCGGCGAGAGGCCGTTTGCGTGCCCAGAGTGCGAGGCCCACTTTAGAAGATCGGACAATCTCAAAAATCACCGGCGTACGCACAATGGCGAGAAACCGTTTGCGTGCCCAGAGTGTGAGGCGTGCTTTAATGAATCTGGTCATCTCAAGACACACCTGCGTACGCACAATGGGGACAGGCCGTTTGCCTGCTCAGAGTGCGACGCCCGCTTCACGAACTCTAGCAATCTCAAGAGACACGAGCGAAAGCACGAGGAAAGCAAGAGATGGAAGCACGTGTGTCTCTTTGCGTCGTTCAGCACGGCCAAGTTCCAGACAGGACAAGGCTTGCTTCAGTGCACGACGCGCTGCAAGACGGAGCGCTCGCTCGACGACCACGTGCAGCGGTGCCACACAGTCGAGGGCATCGCCCAGCGCTTCAAGAGCGAACAGCAGCTGGCCGAGTTCCTGACAACTCGGGGCTGGGCGTTTGACCGCGACTTTGCCAATGCCATCTTCTACAAACACTGCGCTGCCCAAATCACACCGCAGTTCGCAGGAGCCGTGAGCTCGCGGCCCGACTTCCACCTGCTCGGGTTCCAGTCGCTGCCGCCCGAGCGCCGGTGTTTGCTGTTGCTGTGCAACGACGAGTTTGCGCACCGGCGCTACCGGTGCGAGCTTGGGCGCGTGCTCCAGATCAACACGGCGCTGGCTGCCAACCCCAGCTTCCGGAACGTGCCCGTCGTCTGCATCCGCTTTAACCCGCACTGGTTTGAGGTGGACGGCGTGTTGCATGACCCACCGCTGGCGGCCAGGTTCGAGCGCCTGCAGCGGTTGTTGGTGGACCTACAGAGCGGCCGCGTGCCGGAGGTCGCGGGCCGGCCAGGCCTGAGCCTGTTGTACTTGTACTACGACCGGTGGACCACCACGGTGCCCGCGACGGCGCCGCCGTGGCAGCGGCTGGCGGGCGGCCTGTACGAGACTGCGCAGGACACCGGCGATGGCAATTCCGAAGTGGCGTTAGCTCTGCGTGACTGTGTGGTCCTAGTAGAGTAGAGCCCAGGTTGTTTAATAAAAGCTGACGACCAGCACTGCACTCTTGCGGACCAACTCGGCTCGCGCCACCTACTGCCCCCCCCCCCCGGTCGCCCACGCCGGCCGTGGTAGTTCGGGCAGAGACGGCCGGCTGCCGCGGCCGGCGGTTGGTCGGGGGGGGGGGGGCCTCGCCTGTTAGTCTAGCGACCAGCGGCACGGCCGTGCTTCCAACCCTGCTGGCTACTTGGTCTGGCGGAGGGGGCTGGGGCCCCTGGTCGACCGCGTCAGCCTCACGGCCAGGGCGTGCTTGTCCTCGAAGTACCCCAGGACCTGCCCCAGGCAGACCCACCCTTCGTCCAGCTGGTGCCTGTCTTCCTTGAGCACGTCGATCCACCAGTCCGTCAGGCGCTGCAGCATGCTCACCAACTCCTCGTCGTCTTTAGCCTCCCCGCCCGCGTTCTTCTCGAGCACGGCTAGCAGCCAGGCCTGTGCACACGGCAGCAAGCGCTGCTCCCTGCCGCGGCCGCGGGCTCCCGGGCACTGCGCGGCCGCGAACTTGCGCTGGAAATCGTTGCCGTCCTGCCGGTAAAACGACTCGGCGGGCAGCTCCCAGCGCGAGCCCGGCTTTCGGCCGCCGGCCTTGGCCTCTGCGCGGAGCTTCTCGTCGTCGTCGGCCCCGGTCCGGCTCTCGCAGGGGGGCACCCAGGCCTTCATCTCTGGGAACTGTGGAGTCTCACTCTGCCGGCGTTGTTCCGAGAGGTTGCGGGGGGGTGTGTACGTTTCCTTGATCAGCACGTAGCTGCCGTACGGAAACTTGCTGAGCGCCACCGTCTGGGCCACGGGGTAGAAAGCCAAGCCCGCCGTCTGGACGCGGATGACTTTCTCGGCCTGCAAGGGGCTCGCGGTCTCGTCCGTGACGCCGAGCAAGGTCTTGTGCAGGGGCGGCGTGGCCCGCACTGTCTTGTCATACAGGTCGTAGCTGTTCCAGGCATAGCCCAGGACCACATCGCTGTCGTCGGACCGCAACTCTTCGTCGCAGGTGTAAATCAGGTCTCCCTCCCGGATAGTGCCGTGCGAGCCGAGCACGGGCCTAACTTCCACGTACTGGGCTGCTTGCGGAGTCCACGTGATCTCCATGGCGGGCGGCTTGCTGGAGGGCGCGTCTCACGACCTCCTCTCGACCCCAGTCCTTGGCACCTAGTAGCTTGCGGCGGCAGCACGCTAGCAGCAGGCCCAGCGCGTCCAGTGCCTCGGCCGAGGTATAGTGTGCGGCTTTAAGAGCTTGGTAGGCGGGTACCAGGCAGCCTAGCGGTTTGTGGCACGAGGTGCAGTTGTACGGCAGGCTCGCCATCCGCGGGAGGAAGCGGGGCGGGTTGTGTGCGAGGGGGGAGGAGCTCCGGGAGAGGGAGGGGGGCGGGGCGGCCAAGGGGGGCCAGAGGGTGGTGGGGGGGGAGAGAGACTCTGAGGGGAGGGGAGGGGCCGGCGGGGCCGGGGGGCACCCCGTCCGGAGGCAGGCCGGGGGCAGGCCGGGGGCTGCCGGGCCTCACTGGCGTGACCGACTGGCTTGGGTTTTTTACTGACACTGCTGGCCGCCCCCCTCTGTTCTCGTCCCCCCCCCTACACACTCGCGGCCCGGCCGGGCCAGCGCCAAGGGCGGCCCGGCCGGCTCCCGGCGTCCGTGGACGGGCTGATCCTTAGGGGGGGGCGGCGCCCAGCCGGCCCAGCGCCCAGGCCGGCAAGCGAATCCGGATGTGCCGCAGGGGTTCACACTGGTCGTCGTGGCACACAAAAAAGAGGTTGCGCCCGTTGACAACGGCCGACACAAAGTTGCTCTGGTGCTGGTACGCGGCGCCGCGCACCGCCGACTGGAAGGGGCACCGGGCGGCCTGGGCGGGCGTCGGCGCCGTCAGGTTGCTGTAGGCCGTGACCCGCACCCACCCGGACGCCCGGTCTCCGTGGCTGCCGTGAGCGCGCTGCGCCCAGTTGAGCAGCGGCTCGCCGCCGGCAGCGCCGAGGTAAGGCGCCACCAGGTGCTCCAGCAGCGCCCGGAAGCCGTACGTGGCGCCCGGGGTGGGTGCCCAGCCCCGCGGCTCGCAGTACAGGCGGCCGGGCAGCCCGCTGTCCCAGGGTACGTATATTGGCCCCCGCGCCGGCCCCAGTGCCGGCTGCGGACAGCGGGCGGCCGACGGCGGCGGGCAGCGGGCGGCCGACGGCGCGGGCGGGGGCGCGGACGGCGCCGTCGGCGCGGGGGGGTGCCACTCGGGGGGCTCGTCCTCCACGACCAGGGTGGCCGCCCGGGCCAGCCGTGCGAGCTCCTGCAGCCTCGGCGCCAGGCCGGGGGGCGGCGGCGGCGCGCCCGCCCGTTGCTGCCGCACGCTGGCGTCCAGCAGGAAGTCGCGCCACGACAGGCCACGGGTCGTCAGCTCGCCGCCGGCGCCGAGGCGGCCCACCGGCACGCAGGGCCGGCCGGCCAGGACGGTGCGGCAGGAGCCCTTGAGGCACAGTTGCAGCTTGGCCCCGCCGAGCTCCCGGCAGGTCGCGCACACCAGCCTGGCGCCCTTGTCGGCGTACGGGTAGCGGATGAGGCGGTTCTTGTCATAGACCGACTGGTCGACGACCTTGGTGAGCAGCTCGCCCTGGGCGCGCTCGCAGCCGTAGTGGACGTGGCACAGCTTGGCGACGAGGAAGGCCAGGGCCTTGGCCGCGGCCTTGGGCAGGTACAGCGAGTGGTACACGAGCCGGAACGACGCCTTGTAGCACCCGCGCACCCGGCAGTAGCCGCAGGAGTTGAGCAGCACGGCCGTGCTCAGCGCCGGGTCCGCGACCAGGAACCCGACGGCCCGGTGCGCCACGGCGACAAAGCAGTCGCCGTGGAGGGCGGCCGGCCCCGCGCTGTCGCAGGGCGCCAGGATCTCGGCCGGGCAGGCCGTGTGGCCCGGCAGCGCCCAGTCCAGGTCCAAGTAGAACTTACCAACGTCTGGCAGCGTACGCTCGACCAGCGGCACCGCCCAGGGCGTGCCCCGCAGGCAAGCCAGCAGCTCCACCACCTGCAAGTAGACCTGCGGGTCATCCGGTAGCAGGAACTTGCCCCCCGTGAAGCTGGTGCTGTTGAACGGTTGCGTTCCGCCCACGGGCACGCGGTAGCGCCGCAGCAGCGCCTGCAGTTGCGCGGAGCTAGCGAGCTGCCGGGCGGAGTCTCCGGCGAGGGAGGCAGGGCAGTGCTCCGTCCAGGCCGGCTCGCTCAGCTCCATGCGGGTACCACTGCTCCCCGGGGCGGCCCGCGCCGTTTTGGGGTGTACAGGCCCCCCGGGCTCCCCGTTCCCGCCCCCGCCCGCCGCCGCTCCCCCCTCCCGGCCGGGGCGCCGACCGTGCCGACCAGCGCTCCTCTCGCCGGGCCCGCGACACCGGCGTGGCCCCCCCCCACGCGCCCGCCCGGGGGTGCCCGGGGGTGCGGTGCCCCGCCCTACCCCACACGGGGCGCGGCCTCTCCCCGGCCGGGGGTACGACCGTGCCGACGAGCGTGCCTCCGCCGGGGTCCCCGACACCGGCGTGGCCTCGTGCCCGCCGGCCCCGACGGCGCCCTGTGTGCCCGGTGGCCCCGACGGCGCCCGGCCGCCGGGCGCTGAAAGGAGGAAGGGGCGGCCCCCGGGCTCCCTCCCCCGCCCCCCCCCCGCCGCGGGCCGCCCCCCGGCTCCCTCCCCCCCCCCCCCCCCCCGCCGCGGGCCGCCCCCCCTGCCCGCTCCCCCTCCCCTGGCCCGCGGGAGGGCGCCGCCCCTCTTTTCCCCCCTTCCTGGCTTTCTGTCACTCACCCCGTTCGCGTGCCCCGGCTACCACGCTGGGTGGTACTGACAAAAGCAGTCGGGCCTTTCCTCGCTCTGGCTACGGTCGGTAGTACGGCGGTGCGCTCAGCATGGCCAAGGATTTTCGCGAGCTCAGTGTTTCAGTGTTTGAAGTCCGGCCGCAGTACCCGTACCCGGACCAGGACCAGGATCCGAACCCCCGGGACCCGGACCAGGGCGCGGGCCCGCTGGAGGCGCGCGGGTTCCCGCCCGACCTAGACAGCCTCCTCTCGGAGTCCCTGCACGTGGCCCCGGCCCCGGAGCTCGTGTCCCGGGAGGAAGTGTTGCACCTGTTGGCGGGCGGCAGCACGCCCCATTGCTTCTGCCGGTCCTGTGGCCGCGTGTGCGACGGCCCCGGGGCCTGCCAACGCTGCTGCGGCCGTTGCTTGTGGCTGGCGGGGGAAGCTATTCAGGCGGAGGAGCGTCCCGCGGGGGGCCACCTGACTGTCTGCGACGAAGCCCGGCTTCCGGCCTGCTACAGATTCCGCCTGGAAGATGCCTGGCTGCGCTCGGCCGATTCCGAGATACTACGGCAGATACTCGGGCGCGCGCTCCAAGGAGGCCCCGGCCAGGCACCGGCGATGGACGAGGCACCGGACGGTGCGCGGGACAGCTCCTGGGCCCAAGACCTGCTCCGGCTGCTGCGGACTTACTTTGGTCACACGACGGACGCGGCGGCGTCCTTCTGCCAAGTGGTGTACGATGACGGACACTCGATCCACTGTGACGACCGTACCTGGTGCGGCGAGGTGGCGAGAGCCCTGGGAGATGAGGGCGTCGAGTGCCTCAGGACACCACTGGACGTGGAACGAGTGCTGGCCCGCACGGGCCCGGCCATGCTCAAGCTGCCCGTCTTCTTCTATCCACTCTCGCTGCAGGGGACACGGTACGTGGTGGTAGAAAAGCGGCTCCAGGTGACAGCCGGTACCGAACCCGCTGGGGGAGGTCAAGGGGGCGGGCTTCGTCCCCTTGCTGCTGGCGGCCGCGCGCGAGCCGGCCGCGCGCGAGCCGGCCGAGAGCGGCACCTCGCTGCGGGTGAGCTATCGGGAGCCGGGCCGCCAGGAGCCGCACACGCTGGCCGACTCGGCCAAGCAGCCCGGCACGTTCGCTTTTACCCACCCGCACACAGACTCTCCGGGTACTTCGCCGCACTACTTGTCGCTGTTGCGCTCGACGGTGGCGGGGTACGACCATCAGGCCGAGCTGGAGCGGCACGTGAAGCAGACGACTGAGGGGTGGGCGCAGTGGGCCATGCCGTCGTCGGCCCCCTTGACCCCGGCCCAGCAGGTGTTCGTGCAACTGTGGTACGTACAACTTATGCAGCGGGTGCGAGACAAAGGCCGGACGGGGGCCCCGCCGGCCCAGAGCGCAAGGGAACCACGGCCGGGCACAACAGGCGAGCCTGAGGGACGGGAGGCAGACAGTGCCTTCGAGCCCATTTTCGCTTCGCTGAACGGAGCGCGCGTGGTCGAGCCGTCGGTAGCGCTGAGCGAGTCACTGGCTGGTAGCCGGGTCCCCGAGCGTGGCGCGATCGACTCTCTGTCAGTATCGGGTCGCCGCCCGTGCCAGCGCTCGTGACGTCGGCGGTCCAGGAGACGCTGCAGATGAAGGCGGGCACGCATGTCTTCCAGGTACCCAGCACGGCGTACCAAGAGTTCTGCCAGAGGTTGCCCCAAGCCCGGCAGGAGCTGGGGGACACCGTCCTGGACCCCCAGAGCGTCCAGCTGTCCATGGAGGGTGCCCCGCCAGGCGAGGCGGAAATCTTGTTTTACGCAGCGGGGCTAGTGCCCCTCAAGGCGGCCGAGGAGGTGCTGCGGGGGGCACCGAAGCCTGTTCCCGGGGGCCAGGCCAGCGTCACTCTGCCATGGATCTGCGTCAGCTGTGACGCGGCGCGGGAGCCCTCCCGCAGCACCACCTTTGTGTGCCACAGCTGCGCACGGAAGCTGCCGGACGGCGGGCGGCCCGCCGCGGCGGGGGCGGCCCAGGAGGCGGTCTCGGTCTCGCACAGCACCACCTTTGTGTGCCACAGCTGCGCGCGGAAGCTGCCGGACGGCGGGCGGCCCGCCGCGGCGGGGCGGCCCAGGAGGCGGTCTCGGTCTCGCACAGCACCACCTTTGTGTGCCCCAGCTGCGCGCGGAAGCTGCAGGACGGCGGGCGGCCCGCCGCGGCGGGGGCGGCCCAGGAGGCGGTCTCGGTCTCGCACAGCACCACCTTTGTGTGCCCCAGCTGCGCGCGGAAGCTGCCGGACGGCGGGCGGCCCGCCGCGGCGGGGGCGGCCCAGGAGGCGGTCTCGGTCTCGCACAGCACCACCTTTGTGTGCCCCAGCTGCGCGCGGAAGCAGCTGCCAGTGGCAGAGGCGGAGCTCAGCGAGTCGACCTTCCTCTGCACGATCTGCCAGAAGCACCAGCCGCTGGCGCAGGCCGACCCCGGGGAGTCGTCCGTCAGCTGGACGACCTGCCAGGAGCACCGGGCCCAGGCTAAATCCGAGGAGCAGCCCTCTGTCTGCACCGCCTGCGTGCTGGTACAGCAGCAGCCGCAGGCGGAGCCCAGCCAGTCGTGGACTGTCTGCACGGCGTGCGTCCTGGCGCAGCGGCAGCCACCGACGCAGGCGGAACCCAGCCAACCAGATTCTGTCTGCACAGTGTGCTGGCACGTGCAGCAGGCGCAGCCCGTGTGTGCCCCCCCCCGGCCCAGCGCACGGGCGGCGCGGCGGCGGCACACCCAGAGGTGGCGGCTCTAGCCTC
>WBZZ01003246.1:0-15000 GCA_019918135.1 Paulinella micropora
TCTGTCTGTCTGTCTGTCTGTCTGTCTGTCAGTCTCTGTCTGTCTGTCTGTCTGTCTGTCTGAGACTTGTCTGTCTGTCTGTCTGTCTGTCTGCCTCCCTGCCTGTCTGCCTGTCTGCCTGTCTGTCTGTCTGTCTATCTTTCTGTCTGTCTGTCTAGCTTATGCTGCTGTCTTATCATTCGGATGGATCCAAGGCTTATCCTGTCTATCTTTCGGCCTTCGTTAGTTTGTTGCGTTTCACCACTCCTTGTATCGACCCATTTATCTGCGCTATTACTTCCTTTGTCTTCTTTTCTGCTAAGCTATTCGGGTTCGTTATATGTTTTATTTCTTTCGCTATCTCTTCGCTTTTATCTTGTTTTTTTTTCTCAGTAAGCAAGGTTTAATGAGAAAAGGAAAAAAGAAAAAGAAGAACAAAGGATAAAGAAGAGCTTAAATCAACAGAGATCTGGTTGCAAGGAACAACAGTACAAGCTCAAAAGGAAAAACTGGAACAAAGGTTCAACAGAAAGCTCCTGGAAAGAATAAAAAGGACGAGACAAGAAAGAGAAAGAGAAGAGGAGAGAGAGAGAGAGAGAGAGAGAGAGAGAGAGAAATAAATAGACAAAGAGGAAAAACAAAAAAAACAAAGAACGAAGAAAAACGAGCAGATCGATAAAAAACAAAACATGTAAAAAAGCAGAAACAAAAAAACAAACAAAAACAAAAGACACAAAGACAAGACAAACGACAACAACAGACGCAACGACAAACACAAAGACGCAAACACAAACAAACAAACACAAGGCCAGCCAGGGGCAAGGGAGACGATACGATACTATAAGGCAAGAGCAGAATGCAGGGGTCAGACATAACGAACATTGGGCGCAAGTGAGATCAATTGACAGTCAGTGAGACCCTTAAGGAAACTGCAGCACCTAACGCAATTCACTCGCACCATGCACTTCAGTAATGTTCCTTTACATGCGAGCGGGCATGTTGTCCCACGGGCGCGACGGGGTCTCGCGGGCTCCACCAACATTGCGGGGGTCACGCATCTCGTCACGGTCACGCTTGGGAAGCGGGCATTTCGGGGACAGATGACCATATTCCCCACAGTTGTAGCATCTGAACGATGATAGATCCTTCGCAGCCGATGCTCCTCCCAGCTTCTTCCTCTTGAGTAGTGGGCCCGCAGGCGTAAAGTACTCCTCCACGTCGCCCCAGACTGCGGAGTCGACCTTCTTGGCGTGCGCCTTAGCGATTTTTAGTGCATCCTCCACTTGAAATACTTGACCACGGCCGCAATCAGCACACCAAGGTCGTCAAACTTGGACTCACCACCATTGTGAGTAGTAAGTAGCGCCAGTGTCATCGAACAAGCAGCTTTTTCCTCAACTGCTTCCAGCATTATGTGCAGGCATGAGTCTGTAGACAGCTCTGATCTCTTCTGGCTCTTCGCCATGTCCAGTACAGCCGCAAGTATCTGCTCCACCCAGGGGCCATCGTAGCCAGGAGGGTGGTGTGCAGAGCGTAGTAAGGCTCGACGTGGCGATTGCTCGCGACGCGATTATGCCGAGTGCTGCAATATCCGTAAGGACCAGCCCAAGCCTGGCAACCTCACAAACATGCAGCACCAAGCTAGTCGAGCCAAACCACTCCGCACCCCCCTCATAGACCAGAAGAGTCTCCGCTAGCCACAACCCATACCATAAGGCTAAATCACATGTGAAAATAATCAAACCTAACAAGCAGCAGCAGGTAAGAACATCGAAAAAATAAAAGCAACAAACATAAAAGAAAAGAAAAAAGGAAAAGGGAGGTCCTTGCTTACGGCAAAAAGAGAGAGAGAGAGACAGAGGAAGAAAGAAAGAGATAGAGAGAAACGATAAGAAAGAGTCGAACTTCCTCATAATTTCACTGCAAGATCTCAAAAGCGGCGAACAGTGTGGGACTCGGGTTGAAACCGCAAAAGAACCCCATACCCACTAAACAAAAAAGGGCCTTGTAAAACTCCAGATGGAGAAAAATGCCCCCCCCCCCCAAAAAAATAAAAAAATAAAAAAAAATGCAGTTACGCACGAACGCCAAAAGGGGGCTAAGCGCTATGCCCAAGAAAGAGACAAAGGAGAGAGAGAGAGAGCGAGAGAGAGCGAGAGAGAGAGAGAGAGAAAGAAAGAGAGAGAGAGAGAGACAGAGAGAGAGATATAAAGAGAGAGAGAGAGAGAATGTGATAAAGAAAAGAGAAAGAGAGAGAAAGAGAAAGAGAGAAATGGAGAAAGAAAGAAGAGAGCAAAGGAAAAAAGGCAGTCCGCATCAAAAAGAGCAGAAAGAGTCAAAGACGGCTGCGATGATGGAGAGAAAAAGGAACAGCCGGAGCAGATGCTTGTCTTTGTAAATGAGATCTCAAGTAGGAATGCTGATCAACTTTAGAACGAAGGCGTTTATGAAGGGGATCAGTCCTAGGCAGGGGAGCAGGAAGCAGAGCACGAGAACGATCAAGCATAGAGCGCCAATTGAGGAAGTTGAACCTAGCAAGCTCAAACACAATAATATATTTGATACGCCGCGAATACGAGCCAGGGGAGAAAATAGAAGGAAGATAATGAGCGGCAGCAGAGTCAAGGTATTTGGTAAACTCAGAAGCCTTCGAACCTAAAACACCAAAACTGGAGAGAGAAAAAAGGGATAAATGTGGTGCCAGCAGTTGGTCCTCTGGGGCCATGGTTCGCAGCCTTAGAATTCTCTCTACCACGCACAGCATAAATGGGTCAACCAGCGACCTGCCAACATATGAACGTTGCAAAGGGTTAACAAGAGAAACGTCGGTGTCAACCTGATGCACATCAATGTCAGGACCATAAGAAGGATATATGACAAGATCAATACGTCTTTTCTCATGCTCATAGAGACGAGGCTCAGGACTGCAGCACAAACCTAGAGTTTAAAAAAAAAAAAATTTAAATTACAGTAAGCAAGGTTGAATGAGAAAAAAAAAGAAAAAAGAAGAACAAAGGAAAAAGAAGAGCTTAAATCAAAAGAGATTTTTTTTCTTTTTTTTTTTTTTTTTTTTTTTTTTTTTGTTGAAATGTATATATATTTTTTAATATCTGTCTGTGTCTGTCTGCGTAAATAGACAGACAACAGACACAGACAGACACAGACAGACAGACACAGACAGACAGACAGACACAGACAGACAGACAAAGCAGACAGACACAGACAGACAGACACAGACAGACAGACACAGACAGACAGACACAGACAGACAGACAGACACAGACAGACACAGACAGACAGACACAGACAGACAGACACAGACAGACAGACACAGACAGACAGACACAGACAGACAGACACAGACAGACAGACAGACACAGACAGAAAGACACAGACAGACACAGACAGACAGACAGACACAGACAGACAGACACAGACAGACACAGACAGACACAGACAGACAGACAGACACAGACAGACAGACAGACACAGACAGACAGACACAGACAGACAGACACAGACAGACAGACACAGACAGACAGACACAGACAGACAGACACAGACAGACAGACACAGACAGACAGACACAGACAGACAGACACAGATAGACAGACACAGACAGACAGACACAGACAGACAGACACAGACAGACACAGACAGACACAGATAGACACAGATAGACAGACAGACAGACACACACACAGACACAGACAGACAGACAGACAGACAGACGGACAGACACAGACACACAGGCACAGACACACAGACACACAGACACATAGACTTGTCTGTCTGTCTGTCTGTCTGTGTCTGTCTGTGTCTGTCTGTCTATCTGTGTCTGTCTGTGTCTGTTTATCAGTCTGTCTGTCTGTCTATCTGTCTGTCTGTATCTGTCTGTCTGGATGTCTATAGACAGCGTGATTTCTTCTTTTATGATTATTCATTTTACATTACCATGGTTCAATCTATCATATTCAATTATCAGAAAACCACGTGTATTTCAGACAAGCCAACTAATAAAATTGTTACTAGTAACATGAACTATTCAATTCATGAAAGTAGGTGGTAACTTTAACTTTGTGCCTACTACTATTACTACTACTACTACTACTACTACTACTACTACTGCTACTGCTACTACTACTACTATTACTACTACTACTACTACTACTACTACTACTACTACTACTACTACTACTACTACTACTACTACTACTACTACCACTGCTACTATAACGATGATAATAATATCAGTTGTTTGTTGCCGACGTTTGCTCGCAGTCCTCCGCGACTTGCAATGGACATCCACAGCCCTAGCTTCCTGGTGGGGAATGCCGTCCTCTTATCACTGTTCGGCTTCGCACTCATCAAGGCGTACCCGGGTATATGCATGTGCATGTTACAAGTGTTGTATTCTGCAAGTCGATCTACCTGTAGCTGTCAGTATACATACACACATAAATACATTTTTTCATGCATGCATGCATACAGGTGAGCCACGGGAGAAAGAGCTGGAGGAGGAGCGCAAAAGGAAGGAAAGGGAAAAGAACACAAGATATGTTAGCTGATTCTCAAGCGCTTTGACGTTACTTAGTCTCTGTTTTGTCATTGTCAACTGCTCCTTACAAGCCAGACACGCGATCGAAACGCGATGGTGGATCGGTCATACCGTCTGCTGGTGACTTACTAGTCATCGCTTCACCTTTCACTTCTCCGCCCCAGTTGCCGACGCAATATATATGTCCTTGCTTGCGACAAGATAGAGCAGACTTTGAATCTGATTGCTGGAGACATAGACTCTCGAGCAGAGCTCGGCTCAGGACTGCATCGGCTGGTCTTGTCTATCATACTGTGGTGACAGTCAGTTATCATCATTAACGGTAATACTGTGGCAGCCGGATCTCAGTCCCGTCACCGTGTTTCAAGTGGGTTCTTTGTTTGTGGTGACTGTACAAATTGACTCGCTTTGCATGCTGTTGAAACTCGTGTCAAATCATTCCAATCCACGCTTTGAGTTACTTTCAGCGCTTCAAGACCCACTGATTGATTGTTGAATGCTATGATTAAATGACTTGGCCACCAACGGACGCTAATATGCCACCAGGACTATCTGAAAGACCGATAGATCAACCCTTAAGAAGCTATGGAAGATAAAGCCTTGCACCAAATCTGTCGAGACAGTATGAATGACAGGCGCAAGCGTTTAAATTGCAGGTACCTGGTACGTACACCTAAAGAATGAGGAGGGGAAACAAGAACACAAACGACAACGAAACAGACAACGACAACGACTGCGACGACCTTCTCCTTTTTCTCCTTCTCTCCCCTCTTCTTCGTCAATCTACTCTTGTCCCCACAACAGCAGCAGCAACAGCAACAACAACGGCAACAGCAACAGCAACAACTATCAGACTACTACATTGCATCTAAACTACAGGCAAATGTTTTATCAGTTGACACTTGTTTTCATTTTGACTGGTTCGTTATAGTTGAATTTCTCCTCTGCGCGGCAACTTCAACGGTTTCGACTTCTCTACTACAACTGGTTTTCGATTCCGTTCAGAAATCGCTGTGACTTCCACTTGAAACTATGCTGGTATTAATGACGACATTCAAGAGGAAAAAAAAAAATCAGTTTTTCGATTTTGGTTGGAATTTTAATTTTGTGTCAGTTTTTCATTTCAAGTTTTGTGGCAAAATTCAAATTTTCCAATTTAACGGTAACATTTCGCGAAAATTTACGATATTTTGCGGACGAATATAGCCTGGCAGTTAATTTGAAAAATTCAAATTTCCAACCAAAATGGAAATTCCAACCAAAATTAAAATTCCAACCAAAATCTAAACTTATTTTTTTTTCTCTTGAATGTCGTCAATAATAATTCAAGTCACAAGTTTGAGTCTGAGGTCTCAGTTGAAGTTTAGAAAACATCAAACATCGCCGACGTTCAAGTATTAACATTAAGTCAGAGTATTATATTATTCTTTTGTCCTTTTCCCCGTCACCGTGAAGCACGTCCGATCATCAATTACAGTGACGGTGAAGCCTGAGCATGATGATTTGTTCAACTGACACTTGAAGTAGTAGTTATTAATAAATTGTGGCAAGAAAACACAATCATATGTTTGCCTGGCACATGATCATCATTAAGCCGTGCCAGTGTTTGCGTAAATTTGAATTTGCAACACTCTCAGCAGTGTCAGCCTCGGACCGTCAGGCTTCAAGAGTCATCTACACTTGGCAACTGAACGGAAGCCACGGTTTTGGTTTCGCCGGCCGACCGTAGGCTCCCGACTCTGCACTCGGCGGGCGGCCGGGCCCTTCGGAGACTCCCAGGTGACTCAGCAGTATTACTGGCTACATTCAAGTGTCAAACTCAGCCATCAAATTTGATTTAAGGGTCAGATTTCAGATTAGCGGCCCGCCGGGTCAGATTTTAGATTAGCGGCCAGAACTTGATTCAAATTAGGCACGGTCAATTTAACTGTAACATTTCGCAAAAATGATACAGATTTTGCGGATGTATATAGCAGTTAAATTGAAATAATTTGAACTTGAATTCTGACCACTAATTCGAAATCTGTCGGCCCGGGCCGCAGCGGCGCTAATCTGAAATCATGATCTAACCCTTAACTCTGAACTTGAAAATTCGATGGCTGACTCGGTTTGACACTTGAATGTACCCAGCCTGAGTAATAGGCTGTACTACCGTGACGGTACTGATCAGCATGATTAATATCATATTGCTGTGGTCATTCAAGTGGCAAACTATCCGCCCAACTTTGACCTCATCGTTCTCCATCAGTGGAAGCCTGAGAGGCTCACGGTTATGACTGTGCTGAAGACATCATTTGAAAGCTTAGGACTAGCTGAGTCACGGTGACAAGAGCTTTCCAACGGTGTGCACTGCATTTCCGTATCTTAGTAAAATATTGATTGAGAAAGATGATGTTAAAGTTTGAAATTGTTTTGCCACTGTGACCAGGCTCAAGTTGAATGTCCGGGCCCGGGCCAGAGTAAATTACTAGTGACCGTGGCATAAGTTGACTGGCTGAGCTGTTTGTCTCAAGTTGCTGTTCTACTTGAACAGTGACGTCGTTCAACTGACAATCATTGATGTAGTAGTGGATCAGTGTCACGGACTCGGCGGTTGATCAGGCTCAACTCAGCGGGGCTTTATAAATCATTAAATGATTCATAGTCCGAGCCACCGTGGCAGTATTAATCATAGAGAATGTCAGCACTGGCATCCGGGCGGCGAGCCGTCACAACTTCCGGGGCCGCGCCCGAATGAAGTCAAGTTTCAAATCGGACTCAGTGTTAGCCAGCCGTTATCATGATTATTAATAACATTTTAAGGGGGCGGACGTGTATGTCAATAGACTCTCTATTACCGGTAATTGAGCCCTTAGCATGTTGAAACAGCTCAGAAAACTTTTCTGTTTGGCCTGATGTTTCTTCTCTGTGAATGTCATTTGATTCGGCTAAAATATTCTCAAAATATGGACGAATATTAATACCAGGAAAATTTTCCAATCTGAACCGCAGTAAATTTACGAATCATTTAATTTGAATTTTCACTAAATTTTTTCACCCAAAGCCACAAACGCGTCCGCCTGCTTCATAATAATAATTCAAGTTAATCCAAAATGTAGGGCTATCAATACGTGCGTCCTAGCATCAATACGTCACGTCTAAATTTGAATTTACTTGCAGAGTCTACTACTGAGACCATTTCAAGTAGAGTCACATGAGCGGTGTTGAAAACTTGAGGTGGACCGCGAAGCCCTCAGAGAGACCGTAGATTCCAACATCAAATTGCTTTTTTTACATGAGATGATCCAAACATGAGATACCAGAAGCGGTGGCACCTTGAAGTGAACCGAAGACATTAATAACTTGTGAGGCCCTCGCTGGCCGCCCGCTTCCAAAGCCGCTCTGAGAAGAGTATCTACAAGAGCTGCCGAACACCGGCCTACCAGAGAGGGCCATCTAATATGCCGCTTCACAGGAACTCATGGGGAGAAGTTGGCTAGGAAGTAATGGGTGTACATTTACAACCCCGCAGATCATCTGGGGTGAAAATGAGCGTGTCCTTCCTGTTTTCTTGAACGAGTCTGAAGACGCTTGCAGCCGGTCTTCATATTTCACCTCTACGCTTCAACCAAGTCGGCAACTGGGCATCTGAGGTAATTTCTGAAGACTCCCTTAAGTACCCCGCAGTACATGCAGCTCTCTCGCTTTCCTACCTACGAAGGTGCAACAGAAAAACGGTTGCTGCCGTCGAGTGAGTAAGGGGTTGCATGCACAGTTGGCGGCACCAATCACCAACAACAACAACAACAACAACGACAGCAACAACAATGAAATGAAGTTTTTAAAGTAACGGTAATATCGATGGAAATGCAAACACAAAAGTGACCATGATGAACTTGTGGCCGGCTTCCTCTGCAGTGCGGCACTGCTCAAGAACCATGACTTATCGATCTACAGAGCCAATAAAACAAAATGTTCATTATAATAAATATATTGTTAACGACGTTCAAGTGGGAAAGAGAAATTAGTTTTCAGACTGTGTGGAATTTTCCAGTTTGTGTCACTTTTCCGATTTTGTGACAAAATTCAAAAATTTCAAATTAGCGGTAACATTTCGCAAAATTTCCTTGCATTTTGCGGACGCATGTGGCCGTTAATTTGAAAATCCAAAAATTCTAATACAAAATCTGAAAATCACCCAAAATCGAAAAAGTACAACAAAATCTAAAAATTCTTTTCTTTTTCCCACTTGAACGTCGTTAACAATAATTACTATATATATACATATATATATGTATATATATATATGTATATATATATAAACGGAACTCGACGCATATTAACCCCCCCCCCCCCTCAATTGAAGTTAGGGTTACACCAAAAAAAAAAAAAACTTAAACTACTAAAACTACTACTACTACTACTACTACTACTACTACTACTACTACTTCTACTACTTCTACTACTACTGACTACTACTACTACTACTACTACTACTACTACTACTACTACTACTACTACTACTACTACTACTACTATTACCAGTCTACACGACAAACGAAAATTCAATTTGCAAGTCAGGCTTCGAGCCCATCACGAATTTGTCAAAATGCCCAAAACAACACAAATTAGGAAGTGTTATTATCCCGTGTTAGGGGTTTGGGGGAGGGGAAAAATAAAAATTGTGTTAGCCCCCCCCCCCAAGCAAATCGGCACCCCTGTCGAAATAAATCATGGGTTGTGGGAACCCGAAGGAGTTGGGAGCTCATATTTGCAGCGTGGCTAGCCCCAGACTCGATGTTGATGCTGGTATAGTTTTCTTGGAATTCACGCAAATATTTGCGTTAGGGGAGTGTCCTGAATACAAAAATTCCTTGTTTTCTTTGGCCTATTTTCTGCACCCCATGTCGAAATAAATCATGGTTTGTGGGAACCAGGAGGAGTGGGAAGATCGTATTTGCAGGGTGGCTAGCCCCAGACTCGATGTTTTCACCCCCCCGCCCCCCCAAATCGGCATCCCTGTCCCTATAAATCATGGTTTGTGGGAACAAGGAGGAGTTGGGAGCTCATATTCGCAGGGTGGCTAGCCCCAGACTCGATGTTGATGCTGATATAATTTTTTTTTGGAATTCACGCAAATACTTGCGTTAGGGGAGTGTCCTGAATGCTAAAATGCCTTGTTTTTTTTGACATATTCCTGCGACCCCCTGTCCCTATAAATCATGGTTTGTGGAACGAGGAGGAGTTGGAAGCTCATATTTGCAGGGTGGCTAGCCCCAGACTCGATGTTGCTGATTAAGTTTTTTAGAATTAACGCAAATACTTGCGTTTGGGGAGTACTTGCCGGTACTTGTCGACCGGGAAGGGGGGTCCGGGGGGCCCTCCGCCCCGGGAAGCCCAGCCCTGCATTTGTACGAACCCCACGCGAATTAGCCGGCACCACAATGAATGGCTAAGAATGCTCCAAGGCTCTATGAGTTGTGCCAGAAGGGTTTCTGCCGGTTACCTCCGGCAATTGAACGTACCCTGTCGACTGTGGCAAGGGAAGGTCCGGAGGGCCCTCCCCCCGGGAACCCAAGCCCTGTAATTGTACGTACCCGAAGCAAATTGGCCGGCACGAAAATGAATGGCTGAGAACGCTCCAAGGCTCTATGAGTTGTGCCAGAAGGGTTTATGCCGGTTACCTTCGGCGATTGAACGTACCCTGTCGACTGTGGCAAGGGGGTTCCGGGGGCCCTCCCCCAGGGAACCCAAGCCCTGTGATTGTACGTACCCGAAGCGAATTTGCCAGTGCCAAGTGAATGGCTGAGAATGCTCCAAGGCTCCCAAAGTTGTGCCAGAAGGGTTGAGAGGCTGATTTTTTTGGTTTTCATAACCTCAGGACGCGCTCTAGGTAGTGAACCAGTGGAAAAAGAGATTTCCGAATATTTTGTCCAAGTAGTGTCAAAGAATGCTCCAAGGCTCTAAGAGTTGTGCCAGAGGGTAGAAGATGATTCTTTGTGTTGTCGCAAGCTTTTCACGAGCTCTTCTTTTAGGAATATAGTTGACATTATGAAATTCGAACGTTATGACAAAGTAGTGCCAAAATGAATGGCTGAGATTGCTCCCAGGCTATAAAAGTTGTGCATGTGAGAATGAGAGGAAAAGCAAACTTGGGAAGAAGAGGACGAGGAGGAGTAGGGGGGGGGGGGGGTGAGCGAAGCGCACCGCAAACCATCGTTTCAGGTGTTGGCGCAGCCCCTAGTTATTATTATTATTATTATTATTATTATTGGACACCGTGATAGCCCAGTGGTCAAGTTCTACCATCTGGGCCCTGTCGCCAGTTCGATTCCCGTCGGTGCCACCAGTATTTTCATTGAACATACCGGTCCGTTTGGAAGTGTTGGAACTGCCCTCGCGGGGGTGTCATTAGAGCCTATCGTCAATTCTTCGTACTCCCCTCACGGGTGAGACGATGGAGGCGCATGTGCAGATTTGCATCAGCCATTGACAGAGAAGCACTATTATTATTATCATTATTATTATTATTATTGGACACCGTGATAGCCCAGTGGTCAAGTTCTACCATCTGGGCCCTGTCGCCAGTTCGATTCCCGTCGGTGCCACCAGTATTTTCATTGAACATACCGATCCGTCTGGACCAGTATTTTCATTGAACATACCGGCCCGTCTGGAAGTGTTGGAACTGCCCTTGCGGGGGTGTCATTAGAGCTTATCGTCAATTCTTCGTACTCCCCTCACGGGTGAGACGATGGAGGCGCATGTGCAGAAATGCATCAGCCATTGACAGAGAAGCACTATTATTATTATTATTATTATTATTATTATTATTATTATTAATGGAGGCACATGTCCAGGATCTGGATCTGATGCTATAGTCTGAGGAAGCCTATTATTATTATTATTATTATTATTATTAGTAAATCTGCCTTGGAATGTTGACTGTGACATATTTGAGGGAAATCCCGATGAAAAAACCTAGTCACACTTGCTAAACAGAGTTCCAGCCCAATGGCCTCAAGGCGTTAAACTGTGACGCCAACTCATAACCCTTTGGTGGTAGATGCTGGGGAGGAGGGTCGTTGCGCGCGTAAAAGATCTTAAACTCCGCATATGCTGGTTGATAGCCCAGGACCCAGCAGACACCAGATTGTTATGGGTGGGGTTTCGAGGCAGCTCTAGCAACCGCGCTTGGTGTATGCACTTGCACATTCGGTGACGTCTTGCAAGAGGTTGCTGGGACTGCGGAATAACCTCGGCTTAGTGCAGTCTTGCCCTCAGGAGCTCCATCGGTGGCCCCGATCATCAGCGAGAGACTGACACGGGGGGGTGGAGGACCTCGAACAAGGGTATTGGAGGCTTATGTCCGTTGAGGATATGCCATTAGCTGCATCAGTACGCCTCAGATATAGTAAATCTGCCTTGGAGAGTTGACTGTGACATATTTGAGGGAAATCCCGATGAAAAAACCTAGTCACACTTGCTAAACAGAGTTCCAGCCCAATGGCCTCAAGGCGTTAAACTGTGACGCCAACTCATAACCCTTTGGTGGTAGATGCTGGGGAGGAGGGTCGTTGCGCGCGTAAAAGATCTTAAACTCCGCATATGCTGGTTGATAGCCCAGGACCCAGCAGACACCAGATTGTTATGGGTGGGGTTTCGAGGCAGCTCTAGCAACCGCGCTTGGTGTATGCACTTGCACATTCGGTGACGTCTTGCAAGAGGTTGCTGGGACTGCGGAATAACCTCGGCTTAGTGCAGTCTTGCCCTCAGGAGCTCCATCGGTGGCCCCGATCATCAGGCGAGAGACTGACACGGGGGGGTGGAGGACCTCGAACAAGGGTATTGGAGGCTTATGTCCGTTGAGGATATGCCATTAGCTGCATCAGTACGCCTCAGATATAGTAAATAGTATTATTAGTATTATTATTATTATTATTATTATTATTATTATTATTATTATTACTACTACTACTACTACTACTACTACTATACTACTACTACTACTACTACTACTACTACTACTACTACTACTACTACTACTACTACTACTACTACTACTACAACTACTGCTACTACTGCTACTACTGCTACTACTACTACTACTACTATTACTATTACTATTATTATTATTATTATTATTATTGGACACCGTGATAGCCCAGTGGTCAAGTTCTACCATCTGGGCCCTGTCGCCAGTTCGATTCCCGTCGGTGCCACCAGTATTTTCATTGAACATACCGATCCGTCTGGACCAGTATTTTCATTGAACATACCGGCCCGTCTGGAAGTGTTGGAACTGCCCTTGCGGGGGTGTCATTAGAGCTTTTCGTCAATTCTTCGTACTTCCCTCACGGGTGAGACGATGGAGGCGCATGTGCAGAAATGCATCAGCCATTGACAGAGAAGCACTATTATTATTATTATTATTATTATTATTATCCCTGAAAGGTGTTGGTCAAGGGGCTGGGGGGTTGGGGGGAGGGGGAAAATGAAAATTGTGTACCCCACCCCCACCATTTCCGCACCCCTGTCGGAATAAATCATGGTTTGTCGGAACGAGGAGGAGTTCGGAGCTCATATTTGCAGGGCGGTTAGCCCCAGACTCGATCTTGATGCTGATATGATTTTTTTTTTGGAATTCACGCAAATATTTGCGTTAGGGCAGTGTCCTGAATGCCAAATTTCCTTGTTTTTTTTCGCACCCCCCATCCCTATAAATCATGGTTTGTGGGAACCAGGAGGAGTTGGGAGCTCATATTTGCAGGGTAGCTAGCCCCGGACTCGATCTTGATCCTGGTATAATTTCTTTGGAATTCACGCAAATATTTGCGTTAGGGGAGTGTCCTGAATGCCAAAATTCCTTGTTTTTTGGGCCTATTTTTGCACCCCCCCATCCCTATAAATCATGGCCCTGAATTGAACGTACCCTGTGGATGGGAAAGGGGGGGTCCGGGGGGGCCTCCCCCCGGAAACCCCAGTCCGGCGATTGTACGTACCCATTTTGGTCGCAGGTGGCACCCGCACACCAGAAAAATGAGGTCTTGTGCCACCAGGCGCCGTTTGCGCACACCGAGCGGGTGATAGTTGGTGTATCAGTACTTCTTGATGAGCTCTTCGAAAATATAAAAAATATTGCGCCGGTTGGCCTACACACCGGAAAATTGAGGTTTTTGCGTCACCAGGCGCCGTTTGCGCACACCCGAGGGAGTTTCAGGCTGTTGTTTGGTGTACCCGACACCTCTGGGTGCGCTCTCTTCGGAGACAAAAAAGTTTTGGTGGCGGATGGCACAAAAACCAGAGATTTTAGGTCTTTGTGCCACCAGAGCTTACACTTGCGTTCTGCTGGTACCTCCGGCAATTGAACGTGCCCTGTCGACGGGAAAGGGGCCCTCCCCCCGGGAACCCCAGTCCGAGGGAGGGGGGGGGGGGGGGGGGGGGCGCGGGGGTGCGCGAAGCGCACCGCAAACCAGCCTTTCAGGTGTTGGCGCAGCCCCTAATTATTATTATTATTATTATTATTATTATTGGACACCGTGATAGCCCAGTGGTCAAGTTCTACCATCTGGGCCCTGTCGCCAGTTCGATTCCCGTCGGTGCCACCAGTATTTTCATTGAACATACCGGTCTATTTCTGGACCAGTATTTTCATTGAACATACCGGCCCGTCTGGAAGTGTTGGAACTGCCCTTGCGGGGGTGTCATTAGAGCTTATCGTCAATTCTTCGTACTCCCCTCACGGGTGAGACGATGGAGGCGCATGTGCAGAAATGCATCAGCCATTGACAGAGAAGCACTATTATTATTATCATTATTATTATTATTATTATTATTATTATTATTATTATTATTATTATTATTATTATTATTATTATCATTTTGGTCACCGTGATAGCCCAGTGGTCAAGTTCTACCATCTGGGCCCTGTCGCCAGTTCGATTCCCGTCGGTGCCACCAGTATTTTCATTGAACATACCGATCCGTCTGGACCAGTATTTTCATTGAACATACCGATCCGTCTGGACCAGTATTTTCATTGAACATACCGATCCGTCTGGACCAGTATTTTCATTGAACATACCGGCCCGTCTGGAAGTGTTGGAACTGCCCTTGCGGGGGTGTCATTAGAGCTTATCGTCAAATTCTTCGTACTCCCCTCACGGGTGAGACGATGGAGGCGCATGTGCAGAAATGCATCAGCCATTGACAGAGAAGCACTATTATTATTATTATCATCATCATCATTATTATTATCATTATTATTATCATTATTATATTATCATTAAGATATCATCATCATCATCATCATCATCATCATTATTATTATTATTATTATTATTATTATTATTATTATTATTATTATTATTATTATTATTATTATTATTATTGGACACCGTGATAGCCCAGTGGTCAAGTTCTACCATCTGGGCCCTGTCGCCAGTTCGATTCCCGTCGGTGCCACCAGTATTTTCATTGAACAT
>WBZZ01003246.1:20000-25000 GCA_019918135.1 Paulinella micropora
ATACATACATACATACATATCATACATACATACATACATACATACGTACATACATACATATGTACATATGGCTGTACATACATACATACATACATACATACATACATACCTACATACATACATATGTATGTACATACATACATACATACATACATACATACATACATACATATACATACATACATACATATGTATGTATGTATGTATGTAGGTTTGTATGCATGTGTAGGTAGGCAGGTAGGAATGTAGGTAGGCTAAAGGTAGATGGCAGGTGTAGGTAGGTACGAGGTAGATAGCGAAATAGGTAGGCACCAGGTAGGTGGGTCGTTTGTGCATATTTGTACGTATCTTGTATGCGTGTATGCACGCTCGGTCTGTATCCTTTGCGTATCTGGGCTTGTACGGTGTCTGTACCTTCAGCCAATCAGTTTGGAAATCAAACTCGTGCAAACCAGCACCAACCCAAGAGTGTGGCCGAATTCTGCGTGCCAGACTTTGGCATTGAAAGGAGGCCGGACCAGCAGCATCTTTTTTTTGATTGGTTAGCGAGACATGCAGTTGGATTTTTTCTAGCTTTTTTCTTTCTCAGAATCTTCTTTTTATTGTCTCGTATAAACACGGTCATGAATCCCCACACAACCATACAACACAAGAACAAACATGCAAAACGTGAAAGCAGTTGCTGTTGGTGATGGTGCTGTTGGGAAAACATGCCTGCTGATCTCGTACACGACCAATGCTTTTCCTGGTGAGTACATCCCAACCGTCTTCGATAATTACAGCTGCAACCTCATGGTGGACGGCAAGCCTGTGTCTCTTGGACTTTGGGATACCGCGGGTCAAGAGGATTACGACCGACTGCGTCCACTTTCATACCCTCAGACTGACGTCTTCATCGCTTGCTTCTCGGTGACCTCGCCGTCGTCCTTCGACAACATCAAAACGCGTTGGGCACCGGAAATTCGCCACCATTGCCCAGATGTACCCATAGTGCTTGTCGGAACGAAAGCTGATTTGCGCAAGGATGCAAATGTTCAAGCGGCTCTCAGAGCCAAGGGCCTGGCTTCGGTGGAGCTTCAAGCCGGTCAAGAAATGGCCAAGACGATCGGAGCAGTGGACTATGTGGAGTGCAGCTCGCTGACACAGGAGGGGCTCAAGCATGCTTTCGACACGTCTATCCGCGCGGCATTCGAAGCTCGCAAGAAGAAGCTCAAGAAGAAGAGCAAGCTCTGCACCATCCTCTGATGCGTGCACTGACGACGCGACGAGAAAGTTGGGCTCACTCAGGCGTGTGGTACCTGGTTACACACCGGAGAAGCACATGAGTTGAGTGAACATTGCTCGTATCGTGTGTGACAGTATTTCGGAAACAAAAAAGAAAAACACAAAAAAAACACAAAAAACAAATTATCAAAAGGAATTTTATTTTACGAAAATACTTTCAACTAAAACCTGAAAACTTAATACTTGTGACTAGTAGGAATAAGTGGGAAACGTAAGAGTAGAATAGAATTGGTATCATTTTAACCCCTGCAAAATCTCCCACTTCTGTGTTCTCTCTCGCTCTCTCTCTCTCTCTCTCTCTCTCTCTCTCTCTCTCTCTCTCTCTCTCTCTCTCTCTCTCTCTCTCTCTCTCTCTCTCTCTCTCTCTCTCTCTCTCTCTCCCAGAGTCTCTCTCTCAGGCTCTCTCCAGGCTCTCTCTCTCTCTCTCTCTCTCTCTCTCCCTCCCTCCCTCCCTCCCTCCCTCCCTCTCTCTCTCTCTCTCTCTCTCTCTCTCTCTCTCTCTCTCTCTCTCTCTCTACGCAAGCACTGTTTTAATAGAATACTTGCACCCGTAGCCTCAGCTGACTCTCTCTCTCTCTCTCTCTCTCTCTCTCTCTCTCTCTCTCAGAGTCTCTCTCTCAGGCTCTCTCCAGGCTCTCTCTCTCTCTCTCTCTCTCTCTCTCTCCTCTCTCCTCTCTCTCCTCTCTCTCTCTCTCTCTCTCTCTCTCTCTCTCTCTCTCTCTCCTCCCTCCCTCCCTCCTCTCTCTCTCTCTCTCTCTCTCTCTCTCTCTCTCTCTCTCTCTCTCTACGCAAGAACTGTTTTAATAGAATACTTGCCACGGTCACCCGTAGCCTCAGCTGACTCTCTCTCTCTCTCTCTCTCTCTCTCTCTCTCTCTCTCTCTCTCTCTCCCTCCCTCTCTCTCTTCTCTCTCTCTCTCTCTCTCTCTCTCTCTCTCTCTCTCTCTCTCTCTACGCAAGCACTGTTTTAATAGAATACTTGCCACGGTCACCCGTAGCCTCAGCTGACTCTCTCTCTCTCTCTCTCTCTCTCTCTCTTCTCTCTCTCTCTCTCTCTCTCTCTCTCTCTCTCTCTCTCGTCCTCTGCAACTAAAATGATTTTTTTTCCCGCACTCACTGTTCAACTCAACTCAGTTTTACGAACCTTGAAGTTCTACTCGTCACGGTAGGCCCGGGACTCATGACTAACTTCTGATGAGTGCCGGGGCCCGCCGGAACTGAGACAGTTGAACGTAGAAGGAAGTTGGAAGTGGTATATAAACAGGTGACTCTTCAGAGTCAAAACAGTCGGAAGGCCCGGGCCGGGCCCACTGCCGGGCAGTGTATATACGAGGGGGGGGGGGTCACAGTTGGGGGGGGGGAAGAACCGAAGGCAGGCCCGGCCGGGTCGGAAAGGTCACACTCTAACTGAAGCGCTTCAACTTCCCCGCACTCAGTCATTGAAGTTCTACGGTTACCCACTGTGAAACCCCCAGTCAGTCACCTGATAACTCAAATTTTGAGTCGGTGATCACTTGAACTTGTACACTGAACCAAACTTGTGACCGTGGCACAGTCCTCAAAAGATGAGCCGGGCTGAGAATGATCAGTGATACGGTCTCGTTATATTAGCTCAGTGACTCTCACTGCCGAAAAAGAAAACGGCAACAGACCAGGAATAAAATGGCATTAGGTCCAATCCGGACAAACGATACTGGAAAAAGGGTACTTTTCAAGTCACAAGTTACCGGCCTGTTATCCGGGGAGTGATCGGATGATGTGCCTACAACTAATCAAGTCCGAGTCAACGACTCCCACGGCAAATATTAGACCGTGCCCAGGCTAATATTTGAACTGAGTCAAGTTAAAAAAGTCACAAGTTGATGAACATCGGATCAGTGATAGTGGCCTTGAAGAAATTCTATTATTGATGACGGGGCTGAGTGTTCAGTCAAGTTGTGTAAGTTTAAACATGATCATGAGTGATCACTTGAGAGTCACGGTGCCACCGATGCTGACAATTTGAACTAGTCAAGAATTCCGAGGCTTGCGTTCAGCCAAGGCCGGATGAAAGGGACTCGTGACGGGGAACTTGAAGACCGTCCGGTTACCCGGTAGCGAACATAATTTTCCGCTGAACGACTGACTAAATTAAAATTGAAGAACGCTTGCTTTTCGTTGAGCTGAAAAGGAAGCATGTAAGAGGGCGAACATAACTAAAAACAAGGGCAAACCGTGGCAAGGAAAGAAAACAGCGACTACGAGGAGAACATTGAAGCCTTGACATTGCTGCATTAACAACTGAGTCACGGCCATATGCTGACTCTGCAAAAGTCGACTCATCGTGATGATGGTGAACACCGTGACAGTATCATTGAATAACCAATGATTGGCCAAAAACTGACTCACTGACACAATTCAGAAGCGACCTTACCCATTATTCATTTACACTGCTGTACACATTTATTCATGGATCTACAGAGTAAAATTTGCTACTCTTCGTAATGAAAATATGCATCACTGATCCTTGACTACATTTTGCACCAACCTATGATAGTTTTCGAATATACCAAAGTTGAAAAGAAAACTCGATATGTTTGTCGGTCACATTTTTGCAACTTCTTGTGTTGCTGTTGTTGCTGTTGTAGTTCTTGTTGTTGTTGTTGTTGTTGTTGTTGTTGTTATTGTTGTTGTTGTTATTGTTGTTATTGTTATTGTTGTTGTTGCTGTTTGCTGCTGCTGTTTGATCATGCAGCAAAGATGCAGAGGGCAAGACCATTCGATGGTGGCAGCGACGGCTTTCGCCTCAAGCCTTCTGAGCCTTCACACAGCAAATAGAAATGTCGTCAGCAACAACATCAGCAGGAACAATAACGACGACAAGACATCAAGCTGCAAGAGAATCGAAGGACAGAAACATACCTTACTAGCACGCATCTTCTCGAAGCGAGCCTGAGCTTTGGCGGCCTGACGTCCCCATACACACATTCATTCGATTCATTCGAATCAATTAAATCATTGATTGCTGGATTGCTGGATTGATCGATTGATTGATTCATTCATTTATTCGTTCATTTCATTACTTCATTCATTAATTCATTCATTCATTCATTCATTCATTCACTTTGCATGTAAGTATTGCCTCACTCAAGTCAGTCGGGTTATGGCATTTGATAGGACAAAAAAAAAAAAAAAAAAAAAAAAAAAAAAAAAAAAGAGAGAGAGAGAGAGAGAGAGAGAGAGAGAGAGAGAGAGAGAGAGAAAGAAAAGAAAGAAAGAAAGAGAGAGAGAGAGAGAGCGAGCGAGCGAGCGAGAGATAGAGAGAGATAGAGAGAGGGAGAGAGAGCATATATTTGTTTTGTAGGTAGATATGTCCCTGTATTACCTTTTCGGGGTCTGGCTTGTAGATGGGGCCGTTCCTCGCTTCTTCCTCAGCTTTTGCTCTATAATCATGCGTACGTGTATACATAACCAACTCTACATGTCATGTGTGTATGCATGTCTGTCTGTCTGTCTGTCTCTCTGTGTATCACCAAACACCCATCTTTGCAAACCACCTAGCTTAGCTTCTTCATCAGTTCTGACTCTGCTGAAAAAGAACATGCACAGAAAAACATGCACACCATTACAAACAAACCAGTCTGCCCCTTTACAAGAGAGACCTAACCTAACATTTGTCGAAGAAGGAAGAGGAGAGCAGGAGGAGGGAACTCTCTCTCTCTCTCTCTCTCTCTCTCT
>WBZZ01003246.1:32500-35000 GCA_019918135.1 Paulinella micropora
CAAACGATTATTGCCGATCTCGTTCCCACCCTTCGACCCCGCCCTTACTATTACTGGCAAACCGATTGACTTCATCGCTGACAAGCCTTTCAAAGACCTCGGATGGATTGTCTACCATGACCTCAGCGAAAACGAACAACGTGCAGCAATCCAAAAGAAGTTCATTCTTTCTATGCAAGCCATCGATAGCTGCTCGATCAATGGCTTTATGAAATTTTGGCTATACCAGCACTACGCTGTCCAGTCACTTGCCTGGCCATTTCTCATTTATGACCTCTGCTTATCTTTCGCCAAAACCCTTGAGAAAATTGCGACCCGCTTCCTCAAAAAAATGGGCCAATATCTACAAAAGAGCTCTGGTCTCTTGCCTTTACCGCCCACGCTCGAAATTCGGTCTACAGCTCCAATCCATCGTCTCTTTTTACCAGGGACTTCAAATCAACCGTGCTCAAATGCTGAAGTACTGCCCAGATAAACACCTCTCGTCCATTTATGCGATGAACCTGACGAAACACGAAACATTTCGAACTATCTGGAAACCAGAGCCTGTGCTCGAAAAGCTTGAGGCACAAGTTGATTTTGAATTCAAACATCGAGGCCAATCCGATCATCTCGGACTTGGCCATGGTCGCTACCCAAAAGAACATTCCATCACAGACCGCAAAGACAGGGTTTTAGAATTAGCTGCTGAGACAATACTTGAGACAACCACAGTGCATGACATGGACAAAGCCATGCAAGGGTGCTTCCTTCGTTTTGAAGACGCATGCCCCTTCGACCTCTCCTGGGCTCGCCTCATCGGAACCCGTAATCCCCGTTTAATCTCTTGGGTCATCAACGCAAGCACAAACTCGGTTATTACCCCCGACCTTAGACGTCTGTGGGGAATCATTCCCAACAACAAGTGTGCCCTCTGTTCTGGTCAAGCACATCTATGCCACATCCTCTCCGGTTGCCATGTTGCCCTCAAACAAGGCCGCTATACCTGGCGTCATGACTCTGTGCTCTGCACTATTGAAGCTCCCCTTCAAAAACACATCGAGAGCCATAACAAACGCTCCCCTATAGACCAAAATGAATCAAAGTCTATGTTTGTGAAAGAGGGCGAGCAGAAGCCTAAGAGACAGTCATTTCATCGACCATCCCTGCTTGACACTGCAAACGATTGGCAACTCCAAACCCAATACACCGGTTCTGAGCAAGCCTTTCCTGTCCACATTTGTGTCACTGACCTCCGCCCCGATATCGTTGTCTGGTCACTGTCTACCAAGATATGTATTCTGATCGAGCTAACGTGCCCGGTCGAGGAAAACATCCTTGACGCACGAGCCTACAAGACCAACCGATACAACAAGCTCAAATCTCAAATCGAGGACAACGGATGGACCTGCCACCTTCGACTAATCGAATGCGGGGCTCGCGGCATGGTATCGTTCTCTGTTCATCGATGTTTCCGCGCCTTGGGTTTTTCCCATCCCCAATCCAAATCCCTTTGCTTCAAGCTATCCTCCTGCGTAGCTCGTTGCTCTTTTGCGATTTATCGCTCCTGTGCAGTCAAAAATTGGACTAATCTTCCTCTAGTCCGTATTGGTGACTGCATTCCATCATAGCCGTCCAGTGTTGCATAGCCCGGGCTAGGTCCCTGCGGGGGTTTAGGCCTCATACAATGTCATCATTGTAGCTTGCGCAAGCTTACGGTGCTCAAAACACTTGGACTAACGGCTTCCTTTTCTTTCTCTTCTTCCTTATCCTCCCACTCTCCATTCCTAGATTGCCTTTTTCTTCAACGTCCTTCCTCCTCTTCTTTTTCCAGAACACAGTCTACCCGTGATTCCCATCCCGGACACATGCACAGTACACAAATTATTGTTTGATGTGAAACTGCGTTCCTTTGCAAGGACTACATTCCTTTGCGACATCTCATCTATCTATCTATCTATCTATCTATCTATCTATCTATCTATCTATCTATCTATCTATCTATCTATCTATCTATCTATCTATCTATCTATCTATCTATCTATCTATCTATGTCTTACACACACACACACAGAAAGAGAGAGAGAGAGAGAGAGAGAGAGAGAGAGGGGGAGAGAGAGGCAAAAGTACAGTTACCGGCAGAACGTACTCTTGGTGGCACTTGGGGCACGTGCCCTGATCGCCCGACTTGTCTGCCAACAACACAACATATGAATTAACATTTGGTCTTTAATAATTCGTGACGGTATTAATTCGTCACAAGTTCCAATGTCTCAAAAGAAATGCAAATAGAGGAATTATTCAAGGCGAACATGATTTTGTCTGAGGTTGCTGCTCTCAGACAAAGCCGTACTTGGCTTGAAATTTATTCTGTGATTGATGTTTTTTTGACATTGGAAATTTTGACGAATTATTGCTGTCACGAATTATTAAAGACCAAATGGTAAGTAGGTAAGTAGGGAGGTAAGTAAGGAGGTAAGTAAGGAGGTAAGTAAGGAGGTAAGTAAGGAGGTAAGTAAGG
>WBZZ01003246.1:45000-47500 GCA_019918135.1 Paulinella micropora
AACAATTTTATCTGAGGCATATGATGTGAAAATAGTTGATTTTGCTATATTTCAATGTAATATGTATATATCAATGCCGGATAGTATATATACTTTAAAAGTATTATTACTTCTGTGAATTCAAGTTTGCTACGCTACATACGTCAGTACTATGCATTGAAAAGCAAAAAGTAACAAACAAACATGAAGTTGAACACAAACTGATTACAACAAAATAGAACTTGGCAGCACCGTGGCAAAATTACTATCAGAGCGAGATTGGTGCACTTTAAATTTTCGAGAAATATACCGTAGTACGGTAAATACACAACAGTCGCAACTTGTGACTACCTACGACCGAAGAAAAATGAAATAAAACTGAAACGAAACTAAGGAGACTCATCATCGGATATATATCAGTAATACATGAAAACAAAGAAGATGAAGTGGCTGAATAGAGAACACACTTGAAGGGAAAACAAGAAAGAAGACGTGTGAAATGTTGAATGTTGGCTCCCATGGACTCGCGGATGAGACAAACTTGAAAAACGAAGTTATGCAAAGGCTGATTTTCTAGGAAACAATAATTCGGTTAAATCATGAGTCGGAGTCGTTATTAATATGTCAGGATGGCACTGTGACTCGTGACGAAAAGTTGAACACTTGAAAACAGTAAGCATCCAAATAAAAAGAGGAAGGAGAGGACTCCGGGAGTCACAGAAAGAAAAAGATACAGCCAGTGCTGAAGTTAGAACGCTGTATGATGGCAAAGAGGATGAAGAGATGACAAGAAATACAAAAGGCTAAAATGTCAAACATACTGCAATAGAAGTTCGGATAGTAATAACGAGTCACTACAATAGATATGCAGAAGCGCTGAAGTAAACTTCAGTGAAAATCAAAATAATGATACGCGGCCTGGTATAGGATAATTCAAGTTTGCTGGTTCTGGTCTAAAAGAATATATTTAATGATGCCTCTCCGTTATTATATATTAATACAACTAGTTTGAATTCAATCCACTCCGCTAGTATAATAACCTAATTCTCTGTTCTTATATACAATATATAAATAAGTGTCAAAGATGCTGGAAAATTTGAGAGACTAGCGGAGCCAAAACAACTAAGGCAAACACCAGCTATTTAATAATTCCCGTGGTCCGGCCTAACGATGATATATTCCTGTCTAACTTTGAAAAGTGTAACGGTCACTTCTAGTAATATTATCAAATTTAATAATAAATACAATAATAGCCTTAAATTGCCCGGCACCGAGAGACAGTACGGTATCGAGCTGTGCTAGCAAATGAGCAGCTATCAGAGATTCTGAAGCGTCCGGCCGCCGAATACTCACAATTTAGATCTAGCACTTGTGAGAGAAGCTACTGGACTGGTAGTTCAGATGGTTAGCAGTTGTGACAGAAGAGGTAAAAAGAAAAGTCTACCGCACCTTCCGGTAGGAGTGTCCCTGGCAGAAGAACAAAGGAAGAGATGGCGCACAAAGGTCTTTAGCTTGCTTGGAAATGTTTCTTATCTCTGATTTCTGATATATATAATAGAAGCGTCGATGTAAACTCACAGTTTAGATGGCTAGGTTGTGAGAGAAGCTGCTGGAATGTCAGTATAGATGATTCTAGCAGTTGTGAGAGAAGCGACCGTACTCCCCTAAGTTAGCGTCAAGTAGTAAAGTCGAAGGATCAGGAAGCCAACTGGTCTCTTCTGCTTCTTTACGCGGTTTGGATGGCTAGCAGTTGTGTGAGAAATGGCAAATATTCCTGTAGTGGCAGTATAGGCGGCAGTTGTTCCTGTAGGGGCAGTATAGATCTAGCAGTTGTGCGAAAAGCGGCAGTTGTTCCTGTAGGGACAGGTGCCTTTGGCTTGGTAGTTGCGACACATGATTTGGCCTGCATACACACGCACGCACACATCAAAAAGTCTAAGTATACCAAGAGGGAGGGAGGGAGAGAGAGAGCAAGAGAGAGAGAGAGAGAGAGAGAGAGAGAGAGAGAGAGAGAGAGAGAGAGAAAGAGACGTGACCAAAGCGGCCAGCGTTTGGTCCTCCGCCGCCACTGCCGCCGCCGCCGCCATAACCACCTCCACCACTACCACCACCTCCACCATAGCCGCCACCACCACCGTAACCAGCGCCACCACCACCACCACCGTAACCACCGCCACCACCACCGTAACCACCGCCACCACCACTGTGACCTAAGGGGTAGATATGTATGGTCTAGCAACACTGCGTATCCGAGAAAATGACTTTAGATATATGAATAGATATGAATAGATAGATAGCCGCGACCACCATAACCACCACCACCACCGGACCTAGGCAGACAGGAAGATGGATAGATATATGAATAGATAGATAGCCGTAACTTACGCCACCAACGCCACACTCTAGATAGGTGCAAAGATGGATGGATGGATTGATAGATGGATACATGGATAGACGGGTAGATGGATAGATGAATAGATGAATAGATGGATAGATAGATAGATAGATAGATGAATAGATG
>WBZZ01003246.1:55000-57500 GCA_019918135.1 Paulinella micropora
CGCGCGCCGCTTGCTCCCCGCTGCTCACACGCACACATAAACATATTGATAAGACTCCTGTTTGTGGATTGTATCTCTCTAGAGCAAGCGCTGATCACACATGGACAAACGAATACACGTAATGCAGGAGGTGGGGGGGGGGGGGGGGGAGGGGAGGGAAGGATATATATATATATATGTATATGTATATAGATAGATAGATAGATAGATAGATAGATAGATAGATAGATAGATAGATGAGATATCGACTAATGTCAGAAAAAGGAGCTTCTGATTTCGTCAACCAAGGAAGTCTGTGGGTAAAGTATTAACCCGATGCCCAGCTAAGCCGTGATGTTTGCACGGAAGGGACTGATACAGGCGATACCAAAAACCTCCCTAGTACCAGGCGGGGCCAGGGCTCGTTCCATAAGCGCCCCTTGCAGAACGAGCTCGCACCTCCATTACAGAGGACCCAGTAAGCAGATGGAGTTTCGAGACTGTTCGACAGTCTAGTATAAACCGACAGAGCACTGTGGGTTTTATTCCGGGCTCAACAAGCGAGAAAGGGCACCCTGAGGGAACAGGATTGTGCTTCCCGTCGCTATTTCGGCATGTGACTTATAGGCGTATGGCTAGGCACACAGATAGATAGATAGATAGATAGATAGATAGATAGATAGATAGATAGATAGATGGATGGATGGATGGATGGATGGATGGATGGATAGATAGATAGATAGATAGGTAGGTAGGTAGGTAGGTAGGTAGGTAGGTAGGTAGGTAGGTAGGTAGGTAGGTAGGTAGGTAGGTAGATAGGTAGATAGATAGATAGTAGACTAGATGTACATGCGGTGGGGCGTGGCGGTGCGGGTGGCGGCGCGAAGAGCGCGCTGATTTTCTTGCTGAGAGGGACGGCAGCATTGGGCGGAATATCGATCTCCTACGATATGCATTATTAACGATGAATCATGAATCATGAATCATGAATGATGAATGATGATGCGTGTGGTAGGAGTTTGATATTCACCGCCCTACGCTGCCGTTCCTCTCAGCAAGACTTTTCTATTTCAATATATTATGGTGTATGGTATGGAATGTACACATACACCATAGCATACTCAATAGAAAGCATTGCTGAGAGGGTCGGCAGCGTTGGGCGGGATATCGATCTCCTACCACACGCCACATACACCATGGCATATTTGATAGAAACTCTTGCTGACTCACTGAGGCGCGTTCTACACCACCCAGATTTCCCGGTTTCTGGGTCCATTTCTGGGTTTGCTTCCCTGAAAAGCCTGGCCTGTGGTGCCACTTGACCCAGAAATTGACCCAGAAACCGGGAAATCTGGGTGGTGTAGAACGCGCCTCAGTGAGTCAGTGAGAGGGACGGCAGCGTTGGATATCGATCTCCTACAACATGCCACATACACCATAGCGTATTCGTTAGATAGTTAGTTAGTTAGATAGATAGTTAGTTAGATAGATAGATAGTTAGATAGATAGATAGTAGATAAATAGAAAGTCTTGCTGAGAGGGACGGCAGAGTTGCGTGGGGGGCTATCAAAATCCTACCGCACACATCATCATTAATGATTCATGATTCATGATTCATCATTCATCATTCATATTGCATATTCTATATTCCATATTCCCATATTTCCATATTCCTTATTCTTAATAAAAATGACTTGTGTGGCTTGGTAGAGCAGATGAGACGTCATGACACGTGTCGATATCCTCTCAACATACACCACGCCACACCACCCACGTTGTAGAGGCTCCAGACACAGGCAAGTGAAAACACACAAACGCGCATGACAAACAAAAAGAGGAGATAGATAGATAGATAGATAGATAGATAGATAGAGATAGATAGATATAGATAGATAGATAGATAGATAGATAGATAGATAGATAGATAGATAGATATAGATAGATGAGATATCGACTAATGTCAGAAAAAAGGAGCTTCTGATTTCGTCAACCAAGGAGGTCTGTAAAGTATTGACCCGATGCCCAGCTAAGCCGTGATGTTTGCACGGAAGGGACTGATACAGGCGATACCAAAGCTCCCTAGTACCAGGCGGGGCCAGGGCTCGTTCCATAAGCGCCCCTTGCAGAACGAGCTCCCACCTCCATTACAGAGGGCCCAGTAAGCAGATGGAGTTTCGAGACAGTCTAGTATAAACCGACAGAGCACTGTGGGTTTTATTCCGGGCTCAACAAGCGAGAAAGGGCACCCTGAGGGCAGGATTGTGCTTCCCGTCGCTATTTCGGCATGTGACTCATAGGCGTATGGCTAGGCACACATAAGGCACCCCACCACGGGCCCAGCACACCCACACCATCCCCTAATTCTCTGTCTGTCGACAGATGGCACCCATTTCAAAACATCAAGCCCAAGGGAGGGTCAGTGACACCTCAAGTGGCCTTGGTTGACTTCGTGGAGTAAGTGATGAGATCAACTGAGATAGATAGATAGATAGATAGATAGATAGATAGATAGATAGATAGA
>WBZZ01003246.1:77500-87500 GCA_019918135.1 Paulinella micropora
ATCATCAACAACCATGTATTTCTAATTAAATATCATACTTCTGAGGACGTCGCACCATACTTTTGAAAGCAATGACGAATAATATAATTGTCGACATTCAAGTTAACACACTTTGGATCCACATTTAAATATATAAAAAATTCTATCTTATAAAAAAGTTTTACGTATTAAAAAAGTTCTATCTTGTAAAAATGATCTGACTTTTCAACAAAAAGTTTGAAGCAATTATCTTTTTTTATACATATAACTTTTTTAATACTTATAACTTTTTTCATACTTATAATAATAACTTGTTATTTTATTTTATGCTAATAATAATTTTTTTCATACTTAAAACTTTTTCATATATACAATATATATTTTCAATTTTTTTAAATAGATAAAACTTTGTATAAACTTGAATTCTGAAGTATATTGTACGTGACTCTCAGAAGTTAAATTGCGAAGTCACATCAGACCAAACTTCAATGCATATATACGCTATCTATACAAACAAAACTTTCTGACTCCTGCATTATTAACTTGAAATAGCAAATTAGAAAAAAAAAATGAGAATGGCCCCATCCTCGCCCAGGCTTCCCTGTGGCACTGTGACGTACGTGCCTCAAAGATTAAAAATTCACTCTGTGAAAATGCTGTCACATCCTATTATTAATAATCATATACCAAACCGTGACACTCTCTTGCTCTACCTCCCTTTCTCTCTTCATCCCTCCCTGTCTCTCTTCGAGTCTCTCCCTCACTTGAGAATCCACCCTATCCCTTTTCCAGCTTACCAAACACACAAACGATCAGCCGGCGGTTGACGCTTTTGAATTTAGTGGTCGGATGCCAGGTGGCATCACTAGAATCAAAAATACTGTGGTAACTGAGACTTTGTGATTGGGGGGGGGGGGGGGGGGGGGGGGGGGGGAAGGGGGAGACGGACACAGTCTGAGTCAGACCCACTGCGGCGGCAATTTCAACTTGATGATAATTGTATTACATCTTTATTGATTTTAATACATGAAATTGAAGGATTTAACGTTAATTTCAATAAAATTTTGAACATTATTTTTCTGGCCGGTGGAAAGCCTGTTTGAATATATTGATGCCGGCCGGCATCCAGTAGCGATATTATTAATAGAACATGGTGTTTGGTTAGACATATTAATATAATTAATCGGATAGTCAGTATGTGCCGGCATATGTAATGTGTGTAGTTAGACTGAGCCATTACGTATGTCCGGCCTAGTATGTAATCGGGCCGTTCCCTTCGCGCCCTTTTCTCAATAAAGTTTCTACACAACAAGTATACGGCAGATTATTATTAGTTAGTCTCACAGGTTATAGAGCCTTGTAGCGTGAACGTTAGGTCTAGTAGACTTTATTCACTTATCGCGTACTATCGGGGCGTGCGGAAGGCTGCCACCGAAAATACGAACTGGTGTACGTGCGGAAGGCCGTCACCAATTATTTAAATCTGGTGTGTGTGCGGAAGGCTACCACCAGTCTGGTGTGTGTGCGGAAGGCTACCACCAGTCACACTAAGTGGACTGTGCGGAAGGCTGCCACTTAGTCGCTAGTATAACCAATTATTTCCTAACTCCATCTCGCTTCTCTACCCACAGAGAAAGCAATATTGGTAGTCGAGCCTCCCTCCTACCTTCCGCCCTTGGTACGCGCAAACAGTATGGCGTATCAAGGTTCTGACCTAGTAAAAATGAGCCGCTAGACCCTCCAAAGTTCGACCATGGAAAAGAATGGGAGTTGTTTGAGTACATCTTTACATCAGTTATAGGTGTCACACACCCAGAAATCCCTTCCATAATTCCGGGCTTTGAGACTCATCCCTTCGCCAAACCTATACAGCTACCTGCACGACCTGAATCTCCTTCTGATGCACCCTTCAAATCACCTACAAAGGAAGAGGGAGACGAAGAGGATGAAGAGGAGATAGTAGTAAAGGTAGAGGAGAAAGATAAGGGAAAGAAAGGAGAGAGTCAAGAAACTACAAGCACAAAAACTGCCTCTGCCACCGTCCCTGTTATATCTACGGACCAAAAATCCAAAATACCAGTGTTGACAGGGGGGAGTAAACCATCGCCGCTATTTACATTACAATTGGGAGCCAGGTATTACATGAAAGAGAAAGAAGCTAAGCTAAACAGGTTGCTTTATGCTTTCCTACTCCAATCATGCGCACACAATAGAAAGGTGATGACCATAATGAGGCAGGGGGATACAGATGGTGTAAAGTGTTTCCTCACCCTCAAAAAACATTATGGAGGCCTCGACCTCATAAGTTTTGAAGAGGACCAGGAAAAACTATACCATTCGTACCCAAGAAAGTTAGTGAGGTGAGTAAGTAGCTGGCTAGCTGACTATCTCACTACTATCAAGACGCAGGAGAAGACGATGGGAGTGATACCAGAGTTGATGAAGACAGGCATGATCATGAAGAAATTAAAACATTTACCCACTTATCAAGTTCACTATCGCAACACTTGGTGTCCTCTTGTACCTACTCAAAGACCCAAGCTGCCAGAATTTCTCAAGGTAGTAGAACAGCTAGCTCAGAGCAACGTATCAGAAACTAGAATGCGTAAACTCTATGGATCTGGTAGCTCTAAGAGCGACCCTATCACTATCAACACAGTAGCAGGAATAGCAGGGCAAGAAGAAGGGCAAGCTATCACAGGCTTATGGTGAGGGAGAGGACAGTATTTGCTGGAACTGCCTCGCCCCTGACCATAAAATTGCTTTCTGTCTAGTCAGGTGTCAGCTCAAAGATTGTCCCAAGGACGGACACGGTCCCTTGAGATGCCCCATAAGAAGGAGAACTAGGGTCTCTGAGAAGTTGCGTGGGAAGGAGAAGAGAGAGGACAGTCAGAGTGAGAAGACAGACAGACACAAGAAGAAAGAAGAGGAAGGAGCAAAGAAGAAGAAGAAGAAGGAAGGCAGTAGAGGAGAAAGACGAAAGCTGAAAGCAGCAGACTTCATTAAAAAGAAGAAAATGATCAGCTTAAACGCCGAATCATCTGACTCCTCTAACTCACCCTCTCACTCTGAAAGTGAAGAAGAAGATGAACCCCCAACTAACCAGTCCCCTTCTGAGTCTGAAGAAGAATCAGAAGTGGATGGTGAGTTGGGAATTCACCACATGGCCATTATGATGATGGGGAGAGAAAGAGAAGATGATAGTGGTATGTATGTCGAGGAAGATGACACCCCACTCTCAACTAGCACCCTCGAAGATGACAGTGGTATGAGCATCGAGGAAGACAACCCCCCATCTTCAACCAACACCCTCATGCCACTTTTATCTCACGCATCTAAGCCACCTGGCGCAAGAGGTAGAGGGGGAGGAGGTGTTGAGGGTAGTGTGCGAAGAGGAGAGCAGAAAAGACATGCATCATCTACACAAAACGACTCCACACACACTCGCCCCACTATTCCACCCCTTCACGTATGGCTGGCGACCCAACTCCCCTCAACCAAATCATACCTTTGGAAGGGAATTGGGCCCTCAGACGTACGATGGTAGGTTACGTAAAAATCCTCGTGAAAAAGTACAACCCTGTCACGTTACGAGAAGTAGGTGGCCCACCTCTCAACCTCCACGGTAGACCAGTACGTACAGACAGTTGTCATGTCACGAACAGTAAGCAGTGTGAGGCAACAGTGCCAGACACAGGGGTTAGGTGCTCGTGGAGGTTGGGGGCGGCGAGGAAGGGGGTGCAAGGTGGGAGGTGTGCAGCTAGACTGATAGACCATGACTTCTGTTCACTTCATGTCGATCAAGAAAGGAAGAGAGGGGAGATATTGAACAAGTACAGAGAAAAACTGAACTTAGGATTGCTCCCTCCCCATGATGCTATGTATTACAAACCGCCACTTTGTTTACACACATCACTTTGTGGAGAGAAAGCACCAATCCTACTCAATCCAGCAACACAACTACATCTCTTCCCACACCTACTACTACTACTTCTACTACTACTACTACTACTACTACTACTACTACTGCTACTACTACTACTACTACTACTACTGCTACCACTACCACTACTACATTCATAGAAAGAGTGGGAGAAATAGGGGAAAAGGTAGGGGAAGTAGGAGTAGGGGGAGTAGGAGTAGGGGTAGGGGGAGCAGTAGGGGGTGGGAGTCTGTACCTCCCTTGTTTGTACCAACTTTGACTCACACCTCGCCTTTGCAACTTAGGACCTACCACTGTACTACCCAATACATCCTCATCATCTTTATTTGGACCTCCTGTGGTCATGGAAGAAGGAGAGCCAGGTAGTGCTGAGGATAGTAACGTTTGGGTAAGGGACGGAAAGCGAGTGTTAAGGGGTGGAGGACTACCCCCCATTGAAGAAATACAACGAATGGTTACTGCTCTCAATCAGGGGCTTAAGAGTAGAACAGTGAGAGATGGGTTGATTACGAGCCAGGAGGGAGAGTATGACGAATTCTATACAGAGCTATATTATGCTATGGATGACTGCGTTCTTACTCTCGCTACTAAACACAATAACCCATTTGCACGGGGCATTGTTTCATCTTTCCCTTACATGATAAAGGAGGTAGAGGATCTCGAGGCTGTGTTGGGTGGTGTGACACCGCCGGAAGAAGATGAGCTCCAAAGCCCACAAGACACAGACACCACCACTTCAGAACAAACACAGGACAACCCACACACTGAATGTTCTATCATGTTGATGGACGGCAACCGTGACCGTAAAAGTGACAACAGCAATATTGTGGGTAGACGATAGTGGTGCAAGCGAAACACAGTCCCCAGATAGATCTACGTTTGTCAGTCTTAAGAGGGCCCCACAGAAATTCCGCATAGCAAAAGGGAGCATTAGAACCGAGTACAAGGGGAAGGTTTTAATGAAATTCGAATCTGTCGGGAGCCCATGGGGAAGAAGTCAGTGTCCTTGATGCCCACACTACCTACAACCCACATCTAAAATACGGGTTAGTGGCTACTTCAGCATGGGTTCGTAAGGGTTTTGCCGTCATACATCAGAACAACCAAGTGATAGTGCTCAGAAAGCCCATTCTTATTACGAAAGATCAAATCGTGGCTAGAGGGAGAGCACTCCCAAACCACTTGACGGTGTTTGATTCCCCGGGCACTCCACCACTCAATCCTAACGAGTGGTATGAGCCCACAGGTTCCTCTACTACTACGCCCTCAACAAGCGAGACCCTCGAGCCCGACGATGATGACACGTCGGACTCGGGGGGACAAGCTTGACGTCCCACCTCTCATCTTTCTCAGAAAACCAACCCACCTACCTATCACGACATGTACTGTTTGTTGTCACCGTGCATTTGTGGTTGGCGATGTGACGTACCTAATACATACGTACCCTACTCTACTGAGATAGATCATGAGAAAGATGAGAGGGCTGAGAGCAAGGGAGATAAAGCGCTGGGCAGTAAAGCTTTATGTCCTGTCGTCCGTCCTCACTATCATGAAAACATACATGCCACTGTGTTCCATCGTATGTGTAAGCACAGAGGGGTAAAAGCCATGGAGCAAATGGCTAACTGTATGGGAGTAAAGATAGTGGGGAGGGAGTGGAGGGAGCGAGTCATGAGATGCGAGTGGTGTTTAAAGAATAAGATAAAGAGAGTGCCCCATTTCAAAGACAATCACCATGCGGTAGAACGCCACCCTGGGGTCCACATATCCATGGATACTCAGGGTTGGTGGAATACCACATCGTGGGACGGGAAAAAATACAAGTTCACCGTCAAATGTTTTGCATCTGGGTTTGAGTTAGACTATTACCTGAGACATAAGAATGAGTTTTTCACATGCTTCCTTAAAGCCGTTGCCTTCTTCGAACGGCATACAGGAAGAATATGGTAAGTGCAAGGAGTTTCAGCCTTGGATTGATGTAAATCAACCGGTCCTCCTAGAGGCTCCGACGGGGGAGAAACAGGCGGTTGCTAAAATAGAACGAGCCCACCAAACGTGTGGCGGACCCGCAAGGGCAGTTCTCAGCGACGCCGATCTCCCTGAGTCCACGTGGACTGTGACGGAGAAAGCTTCTACCTATTTTGGCAACCTCTTACCCCTTGCCCGCGGGTCTTTTAAGGGGAAATCTCCTTATGAAGTCGTTCATAAGAGAAAACCCCTTTTGCGTCATTTGCGCCCCATTGGATGTTTGGCGTACATGAAAGTAGATGCAAAGAGGGGGAAAGGTGAGAGGGGGGGGGAAGTTTTATTTCTCGGGTATGAAAGAAACAACGGCTATTATCGCGTATACGATCCGGTTGCGAGGAAAATATTAGGTAATGTCCGTGGTGTTATTTTCGACGTTTGGAGACTGGGGAAGAGGGGGGCATCTAAGTCACTCGAAAGAGATGATGTTTCGGGCGAGATGTTTTCTGTTAATTGGCAACAACCCCGCCCCTCCTCTATCGCAACAAATGACCCCAGAAAGTCAAGGAACCGTTTCAGGGGAGGACCCGAGAGAAGAGATTCCGGCAGGGGGAGGAAATTCCCCGGTAGGAACTCTCCCTCCCGCTCCGATCCTCACTCAGGAATTTTCCCCTGAAGAATCACTTAGGACCACACTCCGCAAACTGACGAGGATAGTGAGGCGGAAGAGGGACCGGTGTTCGTGAGCACGAGCCCGCCCCCCTTAGAGCCTCCGAGTCCCAAAGTTGCTCAGCCGAGTGATGAGCAGGGGGGGATAATGAAAACATGAAGGGGGCGTAAGCCCAAAGAAAAGCAAAAATTGTCCGGGACGTACGTGGAAATCCCGGCAAGGGCTTTCGGGGAGCAGTGGGCTAGATTAATTTACGGGGATAAATGGGAGACGGCGATACGACGGGGGACAGCAACGGCCCCGTCTCCTCCTGTTACCCGTAAATCTAAACGCTTTCCCGCGCCCGCCGCAAAGTGCCTTGTTTGACGACGGCGTTACAGATAAGATATTAGACACAGAAATCATCAAATACGCCAAAGTCCTGCAACAAACAGAACCAATACCCGAATCTCGTGAGCAAAAAGCCATAACCGCACCACCACCCTTATCGACCAACAAAAATCCTGATTCTGATCTCAACACTAACGATCCCGGGATTGAGGTCACCTCAGAATTTGCGTTTGTCGAGGGGGAGAGGGAGAGGGTAGAGGTGCAGAGAGCGGCACATAAACCGGAATGGAGATCACACGAACAGGCGGAAATTTCGAGTAAAAACATTATCACGGGAAAGAGGGCGAGGAACGTTCATGTCGCGGTATGTGCCCGAGAAGAAAACCAGGCAGAGTATTGTTTCGTGAGCGAGAAATTCCCGGAATTCCCCGTAGTACAAAAACCAAAAGACCGTAAACAAGCTAGACAGAAAGAATTCGAACCGCTCAAAGAACTAAAAGCGTTTGTTTGGCGAAAAGTGAGCGAAGCGAACATGTCGGGCACACCAATCATTCCTATAAAATGGATAGACACGGTAAAACAGCAAGGTACTGCGGATGAATTCCATAAAGCCCGGATAACCCTGAGAGGGGACCTCCTGAAAGCTTACGCTCAGTACAATCCTAAAAAGACTTACTCTCCTACAGCCCAGCACAGGACCATTTTGCTCATGATAGCCTATGCAGCCTTTTTCGGGATAGACTTATGGTTGATTGACTTCACGACCGCTTACTTGCACGCGAATCTCCCATAGGACATATACGTCAAATCGCCGGCCGAATTTCAGACGGCAGACTATGTCTGGCTTCTGAAAAAGGCCCTATACGGACATCCGGAGGCAGGCCGCCTTTGGTACGACGTACTGTCTGGGGAGCTCATTGCTGAACACGAGTTCAAGCCCCTCACGTTAGACAGGGCCTCTTTCGTAAAACATGGGAGTAGTCCACAAACTACCCAATTGGTGTCTTTTCATGTTGATGATGGCTGTCACGCTGCATGCATCCCAAGAAAAACACATCAGGATGGTAAAACTGTTCGAAAAGAGAGGCTTTCGGTGCAAGGACCTAGGCAAAGCTACTGAATTCAAAAATATCCAGATCATCCAGACTGAAAAGGGGATTGCTTTGCATCAGCTTAAGTACGAGCTGTTGATCTTAGAAGAGTTGGGTTATATGAAGGAAATACCGGCTAAAACGCCATTCACTTCTGATAACCCCGCTCCCTTGAAGAAGGACCATCGCCTATTACGCTATGATCTTAGATGCCTCATAGGGATGCTCATATTTTTGGCCGTCCACACTCGGCCACTCCTCATATGCCCTTTGAGTATAGCAACCAAGTCTCAGGTCCCTAATCCGGAGATATCTTATGCTATGCTGCACCGGATGTTATTGTGGCTTTTGACCCCGCGAGCGCTATTTTTCAGAAGAGGGGATCGAAATTTACGGAAGTTACTGGAAACTAATTTCTCGGTTCCTAAAACTCCGGAATCCTGGAAACCCAACTTAGAATCTTGCGCTGCGGCAAATGCAATCGATGATATCATTGAGAAGCCCACAATACCCGGAATGGACATGTTCAGTATGCCAGTTCTCGCTAATGTAGACAGGATTATCGCGGAACAACCAGTAGTTGGATTTGTAGACTCGGATTTTGCGGGGGATAAGAACTCGCGAAAAGGTCAGGATACGTCTATTTATTCAACGGGACGCCAATTTCATGGTTTTCTAAACTGCAATCCGTGATAGCTCAATAAACGTTAGAGTCAGAAACTGTTTCGGCTAATGAGGCAGTCAGAAAACTTCTCGCATTACAACAAACTTTACGGGATATCGGAATAAATCTTGAAGGCCCTACACCTCTCTTCGAGGATAACGAAGGAACAATATTATTATCGGAGAGAGGGCTAGGGGAAGCTAGGACCAAGCACATAGAGGTTCGGTACCATCTGCTAGCGCAACTCGTGAGAGAAGGAAAGATCAAACTATTCCGGGTTCCTACGGAGGAAAATATCGCAGATGTATTCACCAAAATACATTTCACGACGGTAGAAATATTCAATTACCTGGCTGGAAAAATCTCCGTTGTGCTTAGTAGAGAAAATTGCGCCGAATTCAGGATAAAATCCGATCAATTCTCGTATTAGAAAGGTTTATCATCTTGGACTTCGTTTATGTTCCCGGGGTATGTAATATAATAATTTTCTCGCATATTACACATAAGTTGTACAGGTGAACGAGTAGCCAAGTGCAGACGGAACAGACAGTATACTGGGTCCGGTGGCGTTCAATGACCGGTCCCAGGCGGACGGAATGGGCAATGAGCCCTAGCGCCGGAAAAGACATTAGCGGCGGAATAGCTCTTTTTCCCCACCTCCCGCAAAGCTTTCGTTCCTTTAGCTCGCATCATGATCGCTTTAATTTCTATCCCTGTACAATTATATACATAAAAATCTATAAAAAGCCGACATCAGTGGAGTCCGGCTGGTCGGTGAACGTGCTACATGGGAAAGTGGAACAATACGGAAGTACGTCAGACAGCCGGATGTACCAGACAGGCCGATAATTACAGATATCGTGTCTTTGTTCATATATATCATATTATTTTGTGTTCATATTATACCCCTCTACGGGAAGCGCTGTCAAATTCATAAATTTATACTACCGGATAGATAAGTAGCAAATAGTTCAAGTTGATCATACCTTTTGATAGGTCAGTACAGATGGATACATTATCATATATCTTATTTGTATATATTATGGCTACTTACGTGATCATATATATATATATATATATATATATATGTATATATATATATCAATATTATATATATGTGTATTATGACCATACCGTACCTGCGTCACATACATAATGTTACTCAACATAGGATAGGGGGTGCGTAGGATCTAATCCTCTTCTCGTCGACCAGGCCTAGCTTGACTGGGGGGAGCTGCCCTGTATGTAATCTAGTTGATGCATACTTGCCCCAGCAAGGCGGGTAGCCATCATCGACATAACCTCTTGGAGAGAGTGAGGGTAAGAGTGAGTAATATTATTATGTTTTAAGTCTGTGT
>WBZZ01003246.1:97500-115000 GCA_019918135.1 Paulinella micropora
TCCGGCAATTCAACGTACCCTGTCGAAGGGAAAGGGGGGGGTCCGGGGGAGCCCTGCGATGGTACGTACCCGTTCTGGTCACGGGTGGCACCCACACCTGAAAACTGAGTTTTTTTTGCCACCAGGCGCCCTTTCCGGCACCTCCGGCAATTCAACGTACCCTGTCGAAGGGAAAGGGTGCGGGAAAGGGGGGGGGGCCGAGAGGCCCTCCAAAAAGTGATAAGAAGTGGGGCTGGCGGGGTTTGGTGCGCGAAGCGCACCGGTAAACCATCCTTTCAGGTGTTGGCGCAGCCCCCTAGTTATTATTATTATTATTATTATTATTATTATTATTATATTATTATTATTATTATTATTATTATTATTATTATTATTATTGTGGACACCGTGATAGCCCAGTGGTCAAGTTCTACCATCTGGGCCCTGTCGCCAGTTCGATTCCCGTCGGTGCCACCAGTATTTTCATTGAACATACCGCTCCGTCTGGACCAGTATTTTCATTGAACATACCGGTCCGTCTGGAAGTGTTGGAACTGCCCTTGCGGGGGTGTCATTAGAGCTTATCGTCAATTCTTCGTACTCCCCTCACGGGTGAGACGATGGAGGCGCATGTGCAGAAATGCATCAGCCATTGACAGAGAAGCACTATTATTATTATTATTATCATTATTATTATTATTATTATTATTATTATTATTATTATTTGGTCAAGTTCTACCATCTGGGCCCTGTCGCCAGTTCGATTCCCGTCGGTGCCACCAGTATTTTCATTGAACATACCGGTCCGTCTGGACCAGTATTTTCATTGAACATACCGGTCCGTCTGGAAGTGTTGGAACTGCCCTTGCGGGGGTGTCATTAGAGCCTATCGTCAATTCTTCGTACTCCCCTCACGGGTGAGACGATGGAGGCGCATGTGCAGAAATGCATCAGCCATTGACAGAGAAGCACTATTATTATTATTATTATTATTATTATTATTATTATTATTATTATTATTATTATTATTATTATTATTATTATTATTCTGGAGGGGTGCACAAGATGGCACTCCATGGGAAGAGGAGGTGGTTGGGCCTCTCCCCACGAAGGTGACCGCTTGGGGAGGGCGGTCACCGGGATATGCGCAACTCTCAACTGGGCATTTACTCGGTAGGGGTTCGGCCAGGCAGGTTGTGGGGTTGTCTGTTGGATTGTTGGTTGGCTCGTTTTTCTTGGCTGTTGGGTTGGGTCTGGTTTCCTGGTTAGCCCATTTTCGCCGAATTTCCTGCCGAGTAAATGCCTGGGGGCTTCCAGTTCCGGTTTGGTGATCTTGTTGAGGTGAGCATTCGGAGGAAACAGTACCGAGATGGGTTGAAGATAGGATTCACATTGAGCCGAGATGGGGCCGAGTTGGCCTGTTCCAACTCGGCTCCATTTCGGCTTCATGTTAATCCTATCTTCATCCTATCTGGGTTTTGTCTCCTCCCTATCTTCGCTTCTTCGGGGTTGCCTAACTGGAACACATGATGAGCGCACGTTGGAGAGGGGCTTCAGTCGGTCCCAATGCCTTGCCAGTGCCTTGCTGCGTTGCCGTGCCTTGCCCCATGCATTCACACCCTCCACCGTTGCATTTCTAACTGAGCAGCTTCGGCTGGGATTACTATACTTGTCTGTAAGACCCTATAGGTACCGCTAGGTTCGCGCCTTCTATACCCACGTGGGGGAGGAGTTTCAGCGGCACGCCGTCCGATCTGGCTCCACTCGGGGACACCCGTACCTCATGATGTGTATTGTTAGGAGCAGCTGAAAGTCCATAAGGCATGAGAGTAGAGGCGTTGGCGATGCGATGGAGAGTGTGTGTAGTGCGTGAGGCAGGTTCTGGTGACGCTGGGGGTGCTGGCGGGCGCCCAAGGGCACGAAGCGACGTGGCAGCGTCCAGTGACACCGGCGGAAATGCGTGTAGTGTGTGTTGCAGATACCACCGATGCTATTTGCATGGACGGGCGCTTTCCTCGGCGTAAAGAGGCGCGGCGGTGATGGCCAGCGACATTGGCCGTCTACTACTCTCAATGGATTACAAATACGCGAAGCACGGAGCTACCACTGTGGCCCTTATGGGACAAGGTAGAATCGCCGAAGACCTGGACAATCCCCGTGGGAATGCCTCTTCGACGGGCTCTGGCCCGATGTCCCAGGATGGGAGGATGAGGGCTCGCGTATATGACGGAATTCCTGAACCACGTGGAGAGGCTATCTTAGCTGCGCCTCATCCTTCCTCCCCAAACCTGGCACACGGGTCGGCGCTTCAACATAAGGCGAGCGGCGCTATATGGCAGATGGCACCGCCGCCTCGACGGTACCGGCGGGTAGATCGGTACGACAAGGACGGGCGTAATCTGATTGTCTGGGGGCTCTCAGAACGCGCCAATCTACAGGAGATCGCCTCCAAAATGAGCGGTCTTGGTCTGGTGGTCCCGGTAACGGAGTGGCAAGGCCAGCGAATGTCTCGTCACCTGGAGCTGGTCTACGAGGACGATGACAGCAGGCAGACGGCGTTGCAGCAATTCAAACATCTCAAATTCTTCGGCAGAGGGGTCAATGTGGCCCTTGGGCGCAGGTTCAGGGACAGGGAACGTGTCCGAAGGCTTATTCGCATCCATCTGCGTGGGGAAGCGGCGGTCCGGAAGGAGGAAGCTGCGACGGGATATCGCGTCTTGCCTCTGCATGAAGAATGTGTCGATGATGTGCAGGTGGTGTCTTCGGAATTGGCTGCCGATGCACCTAAGTGTGTGTCTGAGTGTGCTGATGTGCATGTGGTGCCCCTGCATTCGGCGGCCAGTGCAGTGGGGGACCAACCTGCGCAAGTACCTGCAGAGGGGGGCAGCACGAGGGCGGAAGCCAAGCGCGGCCGTCGGGTCCGGAAACGAGCCAAGAAGCACCGCTCCAAGCAGTTCGATACCGGCTTCAAGCTACTCGTCGCGAGTTACAACTGGCAGGGTAAAACGGGATACGACAACGTAGGCACGGCGGAATGGGCATCATTCTACAAGCACGAGGGCTGGCTAGTCATCGGGGCTCAGGAGCACCGCATGGGCAAGAAGCAACTTTCCAAATGCAGCCTGGATGGATTCCGGATTTTTGGAAAACCTGCGGAGGTCAGCGAGAAAAATCGCTGCAAGGGTGGGGTTCTATTCGCGGTGGCTAACTTCCTTGGTCCGTATTGCAGCCTGGTGTCAGCCCCCGTCGACCACCGGCAGCAAGTGTGGCTGCGTATCGCCTCGGGTGTTACCGGCGCTCAGGATATCTATGTGGGCAACGGCTACTTTCCCCAGGAAACGCAGGAAGAAGAGTCGTCAGAGGCGTATGCGGCCTGGCAGGCAGCTATAGCTTTTTTTGGAGCCAAAGGTCTTGTGGTCACGGTGGCGGATGCCAACGCGAAGCTCGGGCCGGCATGCAGCCGAAAAGAGGAGGGCATCGTCGGTCAGCACGGGGAGGTCGATGATAAGGGAGCACCGGTACGTTCGGAGAACGGCAAGAGACTCGCGGCTGTCCTGGTCGCTTCGGGCCTGCGAAATCTGAGCGGCTTCTCGTGCCCAGTGGAAGGGTCCTACTGGTGGTCCCGGCGTGAGCAGCGCGGCATGGGCACAGGCAAGCACCTCCTCGATTACATCTGCGCGTCGCCTGGCTTGGCATCTGGAGCAAAGTTCGGAGTATGCGAAGATGATCTTGATACGGACCACAAGGCAGTATGGGCCGAACTGACGTGGAGCGGCCAGCGCCGGCCAAAGCGGGCTGCGAAACCTTACAGGTCCTTTCGTGTTGATAAGCTTATTGGTGCTGGTGTCTCGGGTAATGATCACGCTGCGAAGCAAGCGCTGGATTATCTACGCGACAAGTTCGATGACGTATTCCAGCATTGCCTACAGAAGCTTGGAGTACATCAGCTGCCTGAGCTTGACCTATCGGGTGGTGCCGACAGCCAACGGGTGGTAGATGACGTCACCGAGCGAGTGGCGCAGTCCTTCCGAATGGCGGCGCACCGGGTCCTTGGCTCCAGATGTATACGACCCCGTTTCACCAACAATTGGTTCGACGGGGAGCTAAAGGAGCTCATTCAGCAGCGCCGGGAGGCCTACGCAGCATACAGGAGGGATGAATCGAATGCGGAAGCCCGTCTGAATTGGCTACGGCTCCGCAAGCAAATTCGGAAGGCAACTCGGGCCAAGAAGTCGCCTCTTCAAGCAAGTGCAGGAAGAAGCGGTCAAATGTCAACGCGAGCAATCCTCAAAGCGCTTTTGGCTACTCGCGAAGCGGCTTGGCGGGGCACGCAGAACGAAGGTCTCCGCGCCGGTGCAAAGGGAGGATGGCTCACTGGCGTGTACGCTGCCGGAAAAGGTCGCTCGGTGGGAGGAATTTCGGAAAAATTCGGTGAAGCCACGGGAAAATCCGGCAAGTGCGGCTGTTGTGGTGGAGTGCTGTGCAGAAGCAGGCTCGCTGGAGTGGGAGGAAGCCGAAGCTAAGCGGCAGTTCCACTGGAACGATCGCTTCAGAGATGAGGTGGCCCGGGCTATGAAGGAGCACGAAGTAGGTGAAGACACTTGCGAAGAGCTGGACAAGCCGTTCACGCAAGAGGAGGTCCTTGCAAGGCAACGTGCCCTGAATAACCACAAAGCTTGTGGCGAGGACAAAGTGAAGAACGAGATGCTCAAGTATGGCGGCGCCTACATCAATGGCTACTTAACGCAGTACTTCAACTGGATTCGAGAAGCCGAGAGGACTCCAAAAGCTTGGGGCAAGGGAATCATCGTCAATATCCCCAAGGGTGGGGATCCTACGGATCCTGACAACTGGAGGGATATCTCGATTATTAGTTGCCTTGGTAAGCTGTATCTGTCCTTATTAGCTACTCGTCTAACGCTCTTCGTGGATGGCCCGGATAAGCTACGTCCAGAGCAGGGAGGCTTCCGCCCGGGGCGTCGCACTACGGATCAGGTCTTTACCCTTTGGCAGAGGTTGAAGGGGCGTCAGCAGCAGAAGCGGGAGTCGTATGTCCTGTTCGTCGATCTACGCAAGGCTTTCCCGTCTGTTTGGAGAGATGGCCTATTTGAGAGGCTCTGGAAGCTGGGTGTAAGGGGCAAGTTCTGGCGCACGCTACGCAGGTGCTACGAGCAGACTTCGTCGCAAGTGCTAGTTGATGGAGCACTCACCCCGAAGTACTGGAGGGTGTAGGCGTCCAACAGGGGTCCCCTCTCTCTCCCACACTCTTCAACGTCTTTATGGATGAGCTGTGTGATCGGCTGGCGAGTGCCCTCAAGATCACGGATGTGAAGCGGCTGAACGACATCAAGGCACTTCTATACGCGGACGACGTGGCCCTCATCGCTCACAGTCGCACCGAGCTCCAGAAGATGGTCAATGTTGTGGCCAAGTTCGCGGAAGATTACCGGCTGGAAGTCAACTTGAAGCCCGGCAAGACGGAAATCATGCCCATTTACACGTCGAGCAAGGCGAAACGACCAAGTATCAGGGAGCGAGGTGAGCCCGTGGTGTGGTTTCGCGGCCAGAAGCTTTGTGTCACCAGTCAGTACAAGTACCTGGGAGTGGTTATCACCGACGACCTGAAGTGGAAGGAGCAGGCCCTGCGGGCTACGCGTGTCACTGAAGTCGCCACCGCAGGTTGGTACTCTTTGTGGTGTGCAGGTGAGATACAAGCTAGGTATCGTCTCATGTGCTGGAATCAACTTGTGGGGCCAAGCTGAAGTACGCCTTCGATGTCTGGCGTGCCCCCGTATCGCAGCTCACCAAGCTGGAGGCAGCAATGCTGCGCCCCATGAGGATGATTCTCGGCATCAGCCCTAAGACAAGCAAGTGGATTACACTCTTTCTGGCGCGCTCTTTGAGTGCGGAGCGTTTGCGGCGGGCGGCGCAACTGAAGTTCTATGGACGGCTGCGTGTTCTACCGGAGAAGCGATTTCCTGTCATCGCATCTCAAGTCAAATCCGACTGGACTGCGGAGGCCGAAGGCGCTATCAGGGACTCAATGGATCTACAACAAGGGCTTCAGGAGCTCCTAAATAGCTCAGAGAAGGACCTCGAGGGTTGGTGTTCGACTGTGGACAAGTGGGCCCTTCAGCAGGACGTCAAGATGGTGCAGCAACTGATGTGGGACAAGCGAGAGGCAGGCAGCGATCTTACTGATGGCCTGCGAGTCATCCTAAGACAAGTCTTTGGAACTAAGGAGTTCCCAAGATGGGTAGCCCTTGATGATGCGCATTATAATCTGCTTCGGAGAAGGTTGCTCAGCTGCAACAACCGCCTTCGGTTGTACCGCAGCAAGTTGGTCAGTGGCATGTCCCCTCGCTGCTTCTGTTGTCATGATGATGTCAATGAGTCCCTTGCGCACTTCTTATGGGATTGCCCCATGCATGAGGGAGACGTAAGCAGCTGTTGCTGAGTATGCAGAGGCTCGGTGGCATGGCTGTGGGGGGTGCTGAGGGGGATGGAGGGAGTGAGGAGGGTGGTGAGGTCGTAGGCGGTGAGGTTGTGGTGGAGGATGTGTTGCTTGGGCGGGAGCGGGAGGGCTCTGTGCGGCAGGGTTGGGATGATATGTCGCCTGTGGATCAATCACGATTGTTTTGTAAGTTTTTTCAGGGGAAGTCGCGCTTCCGCAGTAACTTTAGGCTTGCTGCGTTGTTAGGGGTTACAGCGTTGCGTCCCCCTCCAAAGTTGGATGTGTTGTTTGGATCATATGTGTCTGAGTGTTGGTCTGCTAGGGAGGGTAAAAGGGAGGAGCTTGGGGTGGAGGATGGGGGCGAGGAGGTGATTGACCTCACTGAGGTTCCATCAGCTTCTGTCCCACCCTCTCCCCCAAGTGACGTTGATGTTGCGCGGCGCGGCCGTCCGCGCAGTGTGGACGTCCTGGCTAGAGAGAGGGGTTCGGGAGCGCAGCGTAGTGTCTCCGAGTTCTTCTCTTCAGCTAACACCCTCGCATCTAGCTCTTCATGCACTTCACAGCCCCCATCTGCCCCTGCTGTTGCTGTTGCTGCTATGTCTGTTTGGTGTTCTGACAATGCGTTGGGATCGGCTGACCCCGGTGACCCAATGGAGGCACATGTCCAGGATCTGGATCTGATGCTATAGTCTGAGGAAGCCTATTATTATTATTATTATTATTATTATTATTATTATTATTTAGGGAGTACATAGGCCATCGGTCCTTTCCATGGGCTGATTGGTTTAAAGCTCCTAGAGTAATGTTCTATGCCGTCACTTCCTTTATTCCACCGATTGGTGTGGAGACTTTCCTTATGGAATGGAGGACTGGATGCACATGGCCTTTTGGCTCAGCAATTGGCAGGAGATACATTATTATTATTATTATTATTATTATTATTATTATTATTATTATTATTATTATTATTATTTTGGGGGGCACCAATACATGGTTGGGTGTCACCGCCACACGGCGGGGTTGGGGCCGTTGGCAGCTTGTTATGAGGGGTACATAATCAGTGCTCCACTGATTCATGAGACGGAAACTTTTACTGAGAGAAGCTCTCTCACCACGCTCACGGCTCTTGGCTCGGGGTGGCCTCTGGTATCACTCGGGGTGCGGGGGGTGGGGGTTATCTGAGGGAGGGGGTTGGGCTCAGTGGGTCACTGGACAGGTTGGTTAACTAAACTACTGTCGGTATGAGTGGGAATGAAGGCGACAGGCTCCACACATTTCCACAAGCCTTGAAATCACTCAACTGCCACAGTAGCGACTGCCTGGACGCGGGGCTCCTGACTCACCCTCTCTCCCAGAACCCCTCGTGCTCACTTTGCGGATGCCATGGGGATGCTCTGGCGGAGGGTCGGGACGTGTTGGGTGCATGTGACCGGGCCTGTCACTTAGTGTTCTCGGTAGATGACTCTTTTGTAGCTTCTATCGGACGCAGGGTGGCTTGCCACGACACCTCAATGATGCATAGTACGTCACGTCTCTGGCCTGGTTACGGGGGCGGGTAACTGAGGCGGGTTCCTGAAGGCTGGTTACGGAAGCTATGTTATTGTTGTTGGGTTCCTGGCTGCTATGTTATTGTTGTTGGGTTCCTGGCTGCTATGTTATTGTTGTTGGGTTCCTGGCTGCTATGTTATTGTTGTTGGGTTCCTGGCTGCTATGTTATTGTTGTTGGGTTCCTGGCTGCTATGTTATTGTTGTTGGGTTCCTGGCTGCTATGTTATTGTTGTTGGGTTCCTGGCGGCGTACATGTTTATGCTTTTTTAAGGGTTGAGCTTTAAATAACCCCACTCGGGTCTTCTTTTATCGAGCTCACCACTCGGTGGATGGAGGCCTGGGGTAGACTTATACGATGTTTTTGATGCTAGGTTCCGTCTCCAGGGATTCGACTGGCATCGCTGCTTTGCCTCACCGCACTGCCTCACCCACACATCCACGCTGGCACACTGTTTCTCCTCTTGCTCTTGTACCTATGTCGCACACAGCTATGAGCTCACGCCGATGAGTGGTTGTGACGAGGTGCACCCAGCTGGATTGCGGGCGAGCCACGGCGGCCTCGCTCTCGCTCGCTCTCTCTCTCTCTCTCTCTCTCTCTCTCTCTCTCTTTTCTTTTTTTTTTTTTTTTTTTTTTTTTTTTTTTTTTTTTTTTTTTTTTTTTGTTATTGTTGTTGCTTTGCTTTGCTTTGCTTTGGGCGAGGCCTAGCTTTCACATGGGCGGGCTGAGCCTATGAGGGGCGCACGATAAGCGTTCCATTGATTTATGAGACGGGTCCCAATTACTGAGAGTAACTCATGTGAGTTGCTCATCATACTCATGGCTCTTGGCTCGGGGTGGCCTCTGGAATCACAAGGGGTGGGCACTGGGGGAGGGGGTTGTGTTCAGAGGGTCACCGCGAAGGATGGTCAACCAAACTACTGTCGGTCGGAGTTTGTACGAAGGCGAGAGGCCCTACACCTTACCACAAGCCTTGAAACGACTAAATGACCAAAGTAACGACGGACCGGAGCGGGGCTCCTGGCTCACCCTCTCTCTCAGCACTCTTCGTGCTCATCCTGCGGATGCCATGGGGTTGCTCTGGCGGAGGGTTATGGGGTGGTGGGTACACGTGCACGGGCCTGTCACTCTGTGCTCTCGGTAGATGACTCACTTGCAGCGTTTATCGGACGCAGGGTGGTTTGCCACGACACCTACCTCGATGATGCACAGCGGGTCCTGCCTCGTGCCTGGTTACGGATGCAGGTGAGTGTTTGTGTGTATTCCTATACATACGTACACGTATGCTTTTTAAGGGTTGAGCTTTAAATAACCCCACCTGGGTCCTCATTTATCGAGTTTACAACTCGATCAATGCGGCACCGGGGTCCCATACCACTTATGTCAGGTTCTTATGCGAAGAGCGCGGCCGCTAGTGCTGGCCCTATGGGTCAAGGCGGTAATCCTTCAGGTTTAGACGTTCCCCGTGGGAGTGCGCCTGCGGGTGGCGATGGCTACTCGGCCGGGGTGGGGTGGTCGAGTGCTCGCGTACCTGACGGGCAACCTGAATCACGTAGAGCCAGCAATCCTGCTGCATCTCGATCACCCTCCCAACCTCGGAAGAGAAGTCACGTCCGGAAAGGTCTGGTCACGGCGTGTGGCAAGCGGTACCGCCACCGAGGAGGTGGCGGAGGAAGGTACGAAATGAGCTGGATAAGAGATGTTGCATAGTATGGGGGCTATCGCATGTCTCTCAGACAGTGGTCATGGCGCGAGAGCTCCGAATTCTCGGTCTCGGGGAAGTCGAGGTGGAATTCGCGGGCAGAGGTAGTGGGCGACATTTGCGGATTAAATGTGCGTCTTGTGAGGAGGCGGAGAAGATGGTGCGGCTGCTGCGGGAGCGTAAGTTCTTCACGGGAAAGGTTCACGTTGCGACGGGTAGGACTTTCCGGGAAAGAGAGAAGCAGCGGGCTGCACGGGGGGGTGCCCAGTATGTAGAGATGCAGAGGGAGCTTCGCAAGCAGGGATTTGGCTACTGGGTGCTCGACGTGGAAGTCGACGAGCCCCAGGGCGAAGCCTCAAGCGGTGAATCTCCCTTGGCGGAGTGGGGCGGGATGCGGGAGCTGGAGGAGCTGGGGCGGAGGGTGCAGGATGGGCCGTGGAGGGTGGCGGAGGGCTCCAGGCGGGCTCAACCGAAGCGCAGGCATCGGCATCAGCTTCGTTCTTCCCAATTTGTGAAAGGCTTCCCACTGAGGGTGGCCTCACATAATTGGCAAGGCAAAGTGGGTGCGGATAGCCCAGGCTTTGGGGAATGGCCGGAGCACTACAAGGAGCGAGGCTGGGTGATCGTCGGAGTCCAGGAGCACAACCTATCGTCGCAGAAGGTGGAGAAGCTCCAAGTCGACGGCTTCGCAGTCCTCGGCAAAGCGGCTGCAACTGGTGCGGGCTCGCGTCTCTTGGGGGGGTCTTGACGTTGGTGGCCAACTATCTGGCACCGTGCGCTACCATTGTACAGGCGCCTGTTCCACACCCACAGCAATTGTGGGTGAGGCTGTCGTCTGGGAGCGCGACGGCGTCGGATGTGTTCGTCGGCAACGGCTACTTCCCCCAAGAAAATCAACGAGAGGAATCTATTGCAGCCTATGAGGCGTGGCAGGCGGCCGTCTCCTACTTCGCCACCAAAGGTCATGTGGTTACGGTTGGTGATGCTAATGCTAAGCTGGGGCCCGCCAGAATAGCGCGGGAGGAGGGAGTGGTGGGCCTCTTTGGCGAGATAGATGGGAGGGGTAGAGGGGTTAGGAGTGAGAATGGTGAGTTGCTGGCTGCGATGCTTGTTGCCACGGGGTTGCGCAATCTCAGTGGGTTTTCGCAACCACGGGGGGACAAATATTGGTGGTCTAGGCAGGAAAATGTAGGTGGACGAAGGCATCTACTGGATTACATCTGCGTCTCTTCCGAGCTGGCGGAGGAGGCAAGCTTCGGCGTCGACGAGGTAGACCTTGATACCGACCACAAAGCTGTGTGGGCGGAACTGGTCTGGGGGGGACAGCCACCCCCCAAAAAGCAGGTAAAGAGGTACAAAGCATTCAAGGCAGAGCGCTTGATAGGCAGGGTAGTTGAGGGTAAGGAGAGTGAGCTGTCTAAGCTTAGGTTGAAGTACGACGAGACCTTTGCAGCTGGTATATCGGGGCTGTTGCCAGATGGCCTCCCAGATCTATCAGCAGTGGAGGACCCGGATGAGCTTCAGCAGGAGGTAGATAGGGTCGCTAGCTTAGTGGTCCGAGCTTTCACGGGCGCAGCCGTGAAGGTCTTGGGAGTTCGGGTGATTAGGCCAGGGTTTACTAATGCATGGTTTGATGAGAGTCTTAGGGAAGCGATTGCGCGACGGAGAGAGGCATACGGCCTCTGGCGAAGGAATGAGGCCAACCGAGAGGCCTGGCAAAGATATAAAGAAGCGAGGAAGGCGGTCAGAAGGTTATGCAAGGAGAAGAAGGAGCAAGCGTGGAAGCGGGTCCAGAATGACACCGCTGCCAACTTCAGGAGCGCTACCATGGCCACGTACTGGAAGCTGTCAAAGCGTTTGGGCGGGGTTCGGCGGTCGAACGCTTCTGCTCCTGTTCGGAAGCCCGATGGCACTCTGGCATGCACACTCCGGGAAAAACTACAAGAATGGGAAGAATACCGCCGACGTATGGTGGTCCCCAAAGAAAACCAGTTTTTGGAGGATGCATGTGTAGAGGAAGTCGGTTCTGATGAGGAAGCAGCGCGGATTGAGCCCGAGCGGAAGGCCCGCGAAACCTTCCAGTATAACGACAACCTGCGCGACCAATTCGAGGCCATGGCGCAAGCCGAGGAGATCCGGACTGAGACGGGCCCGCTGGACTATGATTACACCGAGAAGGAAGTGGAGCTCTGCCAGGAAAATCTCCAGAATCACAAAGCGTGCTCACCGGATAAGATCAAGAACGAGATGCTCAAGTACGGAGGCACGCGGATTGTGAGCTTTCTGGTGCGCTTCTTCAACTGGTTGAAATCGTGCGAATACACCCCCAGCGACTGGGGCAAAGCGATTATCGTCAACATCCCAAAAGGAGGCGACCCAACCGATCCGGAAAATTGGAGAGACATCGCGATTCTGAGCTGTCTGGGTAAGATGTATCTGTCCCTTATGGCGGCGAGGCTTACGGCTTTCATCGATCAGCCGGGCAGGCTTCGCCCAGAGCAGGGTGGGTTCCGGCCAAAACGTAGTACGGGGGACCAGATTTTTGTCCTTAAGGAGCGTCTGCGCCTTAGACAACAAGCTGGCCTCCGTTCTTTCGTTTTGTTCGTGGATCTGAGAAAGGCATTCCCTACGGTTTGGCGGGCCGGGTTGTTTCAGAGGCTAACCCAGATGGGGGTGCAGGGCAAGTTCTATCGCATTCTGCGGCGTTTTTACCGAAGAACGTCATCGCGAGTGCTAGTCGATGGCGAACTCACTGGTGAAGTGCTGGAAGAGATGGGAGTTCAGCAAGGGTCGCCGTTGTCACCGTCGCTGTTCAACGTCTTCATGGATGAGCTAACGGTCCGAATCGCGAAAGAGTTGGAGATCGAGGACCTCAACCGCATCGAAGACATACGGACCCTGCTTTACGCCGACGACGTTGCGGTAATTGCGCATAGTGTCACGGAGCTTCAACAGATTGTAAATGTCGTGGCGACATTCGTGGAGGACTATCGGCTTGAAATCAACCTGAAACCGGGCAAGACGGAAGTCATGCCGATATACGGGCACGCCAAGTCAAAAAAGTCGCCCCCATGCGTGAGGTTCCGGGGCAAGGTTCTCAACGTCACCGACCACTACAAATACCTGGGAGTTCTGCTCACGGACACCCTCTCCGATAAACCGCAAGCGAAGCGGGCGGCGGAAATCACTGTAGCGGGAACGGCTGCCTGCTACCCCCTCTGGATTGCCCATGAAGTTCCAGCGCGTCTTCGGCTGATGAATTGGCAGCAAATGGTTGGCGCAAAGTTGCTTTACGCATCGGCTTTTTGGGATCTGCCGGGCGCCAACAAGCTGAGTAAGCTGGAGGGCGCGTTGGTAGCGCCCCTGCGGGTCATCTTGGGTGTTGGTACGCGCACAAGCGGCTGCATCACCAGGGGTTTAGGCCGCACGCCGAGTTTTAGCATCCTTGCCAAGGCGGCCCGGCTTCGGTTCCTAGGGCGCATCGAGTTACTGGGCAACACAGCGCTAACACGCAGGCTTTACAACACGGGTCGGTGCAAATGGAAGGAAGATACGGAAAATTTGATCTTAGCAGATCACAGGCTGCGGGAGGGCTTGGATGCGCTCAAGCGGGTCGTGAACGAAGATGGCACGGTAGATGATAAGGACTGGCGGGCCGCTCTGGCGAACTGGAACGAGGTGGTAAAGCAATGGTCTGTCCGGCAGGAAGTAGCTGACTGGGAGCGGCAGGCTAAGCCCTCTGATGGGCTTAGGGTGCTGCTTAGCCAGATGTCTTCCCGCTCTGCTTTCCCACGTTGGCGGGCGCTGGAGGGGGGAAGTCACAACCTTATCAGAAGGCGATTGTTGAGCTGCAACAATCGCCTTCGCCTCTACCGATCCAAATTTGGCTCATGCTCGCCGGACTGCTCAAGCTGTTTCGCCTTGTGTGGCACTGAGGTTAACGAGTCGTTACGTCACTTCCTGCTGCATTGCCCAACGTTTGCGAGCTCTCGTGAGGCACTGTTTAAGTTTATCGATGAGGCGCAAGCCCGGCAGCCCCTCGTGCTGAATCGAGGAGGGCTTTATCACAGGGAACTGCGGGAGGCAGAGGAGGAGATGAGGCTCTTCAAAGAGGAATGGCTGAAGGGGGAGGATGAAAAGATGGCGGCGATGCTCGGCGTTTTGTTTATCCCTGTCCCAGAAGAGGTGGAGGAGGAGTTAGGAAGGTTTGTTGCCACCATCTGGAAGGAGTGGGAGGAGTTGGAGGCGCAGACCAGGGAGGCAGAGGGGGCGGAGGAGGAGGAGGAGGTGATCGACCTCACGGTCGTTCAGAGGTGGGTAGAAGGAGGGGAAGGCCTAGTCAGGTAGAATGTCTGGCTAGATCTGTTGTAGGTGGAGGTCAGCGCAGCGTCGCGGACTTCTTCTCGGCAGATAACTCCTCTCACTCCTTGCACCCACTTGCACATGCACAGCACGCTCATTTGCACATTGCACTGCCAGTCGAGTCTTTGGAGCGGAGCCGCGTCACCGAACGGTCCCGTGCTACCAATGGAGGCACATGTCCGACAGGATCAAAGGCCAATTGACTGATAAGTCTATTATTATTATTATTATTATTATTATTATTATTATTTAGGGAGTACATAGGCCATCGGTCCTTTCCATGGGCTGATTGGTATAAAGCTCCTAGAGTAATGTTCTATGCCGTCACTTCCTTTATTCCACCGATTGGTGTGGAGACTTTCCTTATGGAATGGAGGACTGGATGCACATGGCCTTTTGGCTCAGCAATTGGCAGGAGATACACTATTATTATTATTATTATCGTTATTATTATTATTATTCCAGTATTTTCATTGAACATACCGGCCCGTCTGGAAGTGTTGGAACTGCCCTTGCGGGGGTGTCATTAGAGCTTATCGTCAATTCTTCGTACTCCCCTCACGGGTGAGACGATGGAGGCGCATGTGCAGAAATGCATCAGCCATTGACAGAGAAGCACTATTATTATTATTATTATTATTATTATTATTATTATTATTATTATTATTATTAGTGGCACCGCGATAGCCCAGTGGTTAAGGTCTACCATCTGGGACCTGTCGCCAGTTCGATTCCCGTCGGTGCCAGTATTTTCAAAGGATATTTTCTTTGAAAGTATGGGTCTGTCTGGAAGGCTTGGAGCTGCCTTGCGGGGGTGTCAGTAGAGCCTATCGTCAATTCTTCGTACTCCCCTCACGGGTGAGACGATGGAGGCGCATGTGCAGATTTGCATCAGCCATTGACAGAGAAGCACTATTATTATTATTATTATTATATTATTATTATTACTATTACTACTACTACTACCACTACTACTACTACTACTACTACTACTACTACTACTACCACTACTACTACTACTACTACTACTACTACTACTACTACTACTACTACTACTACTACTACCACTACTACTACTACTACTACTACCAGGGCTGCGCCAACACCTGAAAGAATGGTTTGCGGTGCGCGAATCGCGCAAACCCCCCCCCCCCCCCCCCCCTCCCCTCTCCTCTTCCCGAGGTCGCTTTTCCTCTCATTCTCAAATGCACAACTTTTACAGCCTTGGAGCAATCTCAGCCATCATTTTGGCACTACTTTGCCATTACATTCAAATTTCGTGATTTCAACTATATTCCTAAAAAAGAGCTCGTAAACAAGCTTGCGAAAAGACAAAGAACGAGCCTCTAAGACCCTGTGGCACAACTCTTAGAGCCTTGGAGCTTTCTCAGCCAGTGATTTTGGCACTACTTTGCCAGAATCTTCGTAAATATCTTTTTCAACTGTTTCACTACCTAGAGCGCGACCCGGGTTTGTGAAAACCAAAAAATCAGCCTCTCAACCCTTCTGGCACAGCTTTCGGAGCCTTGGAGCATTCTCAGCCATTCATTTTGGTGCCGGCAAATCTGCTTCGGTACGTACAATTGCGGGGCTTGGTTTCCCGGGGTAGCCCCCCCGGACCCCCCCCCCCCCCCCCCCTTTCCACAGTCGACAGGGTACGTTCAATTGGCGGAGGTAACTGGCATAAACCCTTCTGGCACTCTTAGAGCCTCGGAGAATTCTCAGCAATTCATTTTGGTGCCGGCAAATCGCTTCGGGTACGTACAATTACAGGGCATGGGTTCCCTGGGGGAGGGCCCCCCGGACCCCTTATTCCCGAAGTAGACAGGGTACGTTCAATTGCCAAAGGCGGCATAAACCCTGCTGGCACAATTCTTAGAGCTTTGGAGCATTCTCAGCCATTCATTTTGGTGCCGGCTAATACGTTGTGGGCTACGTAGAATTGCTGGGCTTGGTTGCTTCAACGTCGAGTCTGGGGCAGCCACCCTGTCAATATGAGCTCCCAACTCCTCCTGGTTCACACAAACCATGATTTATTCCGACGAGGGTGCAGAAAATAGGCTAAAAAAACAAGGACTTTTCGCATTCAGGACACTCCCCTAACGGAAGTATTTGCGTGAATTCCAAAGAAATTATATCAGCATCAACATCGAGTCTGACGCTAACCAACCTGTCAATACGAGCTCCCAACTCCTTCTGGTTCTGGTTCCCACAAACCATGATTTATTCCGACAGGGGGTGCAGAAATGGGGTGAAAAATAAGGCATTTTGGCATTCAGGACACTCCCTAACGCAAATATTTGTGTGAATTCCAAAAAAAATCATATCAGCATCAACATCCTGGGGCTAGCCACCCTAAATATAAGCTCCCAACTCCTCCTGGTTCCCACAAACCATGATTTATTCCGACAGGGGTGCGAAAATGCGGGATGGGGGGGGGGTGTACACAGTTTCCATTTCTCCCCTCCCCCAAACCCCCCACCCCCTACTCCAACACCTTTCAGGGATAATAATAATAATAATAATAATAATAATAATGATAATAATAATAATAATAATAATAATAACAATAATAATAATAATAATGATAATAGTGCTTCTCTGTCAATGGCTGATGCATTTCTGCACATGCGCCTCCATCGTCTCACCCGTGAGGGGAGTACGAAGAATTGACGATAGGCTCTAATGACACCCCCGCAAGGGCAGTTCCAACACTTCCAGACGGACCGGTATGTTCAATGAAAATACTGGTCCAGACGGACCGGTATGTTCAATGAAAATACTGGTGGCACCGACGGGAATCGAACTGGCGACAGGGCCCAGATGGTAGAACTTGACCACTGGGCTATCACGGTGTAATAATGATGATAATAATAATAATGATAATAATAATAATAATAATAATAATAACAAAAATAATAATAATAATAATAATAATAATAATAATAGTGCTTCTCTGTCAATGGCTGATGCATTTCTGCACATGCGCCTCCATCGTCTCACCCGTGAGGGGAGTACGAATAATTGACGATAGGCTCTAATGACACCCCCGCAAGGGCAGTTCCAACACTTCCAGACGGGCCGGTATGTTCAATGAAAATACTGGTCCAGACGGATCGGTATGTTCAATGAAAATACTGGTCCAGAAATAGACCGGTATGTTCAATGAAAATACTGGTGGCACCGACGGGAATCGAACTGGCGACAGGGCCCAGATGGTAGAACTTGACCACTGGGCTATCACGGTGTCAATAATAATAATAATAATAATAATAATAATAACTAGGGGCTGCGCCAACACCTGAAAGGATGGTTTGCGGTGCGCGAAGCGGTGGGCTGGGGTTCACGGGGCGAGGCGGACCCCCCCCCCCCCCCCCCCCCCCTCCCCTTCGACTGGTACGTTCAATTGCCGGAGGTACCAGCAGAACGCAAGTGTAAGCTCTGGTGGCACAAAAAC
>WBZZ01003246.1:120000-165000 GCA_019918135.1 Paulinella micropora
AGATAAAAATGTGAGATACGTCGCTCAATATATAAACAGGCCTGTCCCCTTTTGTCAGATACGTCGCTCAAGCTGTAAACAGGCCGGTCCCTTTTTTGAAAATTTTAGCACACCAGTCAGAAATTTTAGCCAACTGGTAAGAAATTTTAGCACACCAAGGGACAAACCATATATTAATAATGTTGTAATGAGATCCCTGGTCTTACCCTTACGAGCTCAAGGAAAAAAGGAATTTAATAATATTGAACACGACTGGTTCAAAGCTAACCTCCACTATAATAGTAGAAAGGGAAGTCAGAATTAAACCCAAACAACAAGCAAGAGGGAAAAACCGTTAAAAACGGAGTGTCCCTTGACACGGATCTCTGAAAGGATGCGTTACGTCAGTGACCTGCACAAATGCCAAAACATACCTAAAACAACAACACATAAGTGTAATTTCCCTTATTTAGCCATAAATTCCCAGTCACGATAAAAACTGCTAAATTTCACAGAATTTCAGTGAAAATTATCCTTATCCTTCAAACGATTACTATGTTTGCTACAAAAGGTTCGGGTCAACGCTATTAATGTGGGAGGTTAATGAATAAGGATGTCACAGCTTTGTGTAACTTACATCCTAACAACCTTATCACTCCGGTAAACGGATAAGTGTAAAATATATAGGATTTACCAGCTCTATGGGGTCCAAGCTTCCCAGCTTCCCCCATAACCTTTATCCTAATATAACAATAAAACCAGAAGTATATTTCAAAACAGGAATTGTAATAAGAATTCATCTTAATATACGTTTCATAATAAGAAATCACTTCCACGAGTGATTTCCCGTAAAAACTAATAGTGAAATAAGGATGTAGTGTACCGTGGGTGTTAAATTGCACCCCTTCACTCTCCTTTGAGATCGCTCGATCTCAAATCCTGGAGCAATACCAACGGAGACTACATCTTCATATAATCTCGGTCAGTACCTGCACATGGGGAATCCCAGCCGATTGTCCACCATCCCAAGAGCGATCCATGCTGGACCCTCGATTCAATCTACCAAGAGTCATCCAACAGATTAAAGGCTTGTGCTTCACGTGGCTAAGTTCCTAGACTTAATGTTGCCCGAAGATCGCGAACTAACACTCGGAAAGTCCCCGTCTCCTAATCCTACGCGCGCGACTCGTTGATTAGGTAATACCCGGTCACTCACGGACCTAACACCTTAGACGCCGGTTTGCTGAGAGACTCCTTTAGAAGCCACGATACCAATCGACACTTTTAATCCGCACGTAGATAGCAGAACTGACAAACTCAAAGGCAATAATGAAACTGAAATAAAGTCCGCACGACTGTAATTATTACACAATTGTCAGTGTCCAATTCTGAATGCCAATATGGACCGTTACGTCCGTTACAATTATTGACTAGAACTATACTGATAAATTACTTACCAATCCAAAGTAATTACTAAAAGTAAAACGTGATTGTCCTACCAACGATCCCCCTTAGTTCTATGTCGATAATGCAAGTTATAAGTAATCAGTACATTTACAATTAATAACTATTGGATATTACGATAATGGCACTTATTTGAGGTTGAGAAACTGAAATGATAGTCACAGTTTGATAACCTTAAATAATAGTTAAGTCTCAAAACTGAAAAATTGCTAATCCTGTTCTAGTCCGCAGGCCTTCGCTTCATTGCCGTAATGGCATCTCGTAATAGCCTCTATTTCAGGTTGAAAAACTGAAATAATAGTCACGGTTTGACAACATGAAATAATAATTTCGATGTGATTAAAACAATAGCAGTAGGTCCTTACAGTATGACCCCATCAGTACGTGAACTGAATTACATTACTGACTCAATGAGTCCAATATAATTAGTTAAATTTGCCATTCCGTCAATAAAAACTACTTCCGCCGAATCCGCTCTGTCGGCTGATGCCCTTCTTCCGCTCTTGCCGCGATCAACGACCGATGGTGGATGATCCACGCGCTTCGTTCTCGCGCTCGACTTCTACTTCAACGGAAGTAATGCCAAAAGATGCTGCTCGACTACCTGCGCAAAACACTTCCTGCACACTTCAAAGAGAGAAAACTCACAAAACAACAACATGAGTTGACTTTGCGTAAATTTACGTATTTTGCGTGAGTTTGCAGACTTGAGATGTAAAATTATGGATCAAGTGTTACCATAAATTTACTAACGAGATATTCGAATTGGTCCTTAGGAACATGTTTGGTTAATACGTCTGCTATTTGTTTCTTAGTTCCTACCTTTACAAACTTAATCTCATTGTCTCTCTGTGAATGATGAATGAAATTCAGTTCTAAGGATAAATGTTTAGTACGTGGTCCTGACATTCCCCTCTCTGCTGCTAAGATAGTCTGTGCGTTATCTTCGTAAAGCTCTATCGCCCCTTTCTGTGCTATACCTAACTCTTCTGTGATGTGTCTGATAGCCAATCCTTCTCGTATGCACTCTGCTGCTGCAAAAATTTCCGCGTCATTAGACTTAGTGCAATTCTAGTCTGTCGTTTCGATAACCGAGCTACCGGGTCTCCACCCCAAAGCACTAAATAACCTGTACGTGACTTTCCTGTTTCCTTCAGACCTTATGCGCTGCATCTGGCCATAAAGTAATCTTGGGGTACGTCCTTCCTTCTTGTGACGATTTAGGCCCGTGAAATGCAATATCGCGATATGAACTTTTCAGATATCTGAAGATCCTACCTAATAAAGCATAAGCAAGTCCTGGATTTACTGTTTGCATCACGCTAGCTGCATTCAGTGCTTGATCAGCATCTGGACGTGTCATCTTAGTTAGAAACAAAAGTTTACCCACCAAACTAGGAATTGAATGCTTTCTAAGAGCGCTTGTTTCTCCCATAGGTTCGGGCTCATGTTCTGCACTAGCAGTGCGTACTGGTCTAACATCGGCATATCCTACATCCTTTAAAATCTGTTTCTGATACTTCTTCTGATGCAATAAAATGCGTCCTCCTTCCTGAACTATCTCTATTCCTTTGAACTCTTTAGCCACTCCCAAACGCTTAAGAGGATAAAACTTTTCTAGTTTACTAGCGAAACGTTCATACGCTTGTTCGTTAGGAGCTGAGAAAATAAGATCATCTACATGGAAAATACCAATGATAGCATCTTTATCGTCTTGTCTTTTTCAACGAAGATACATAAATCTGAGTCAAGTAACCTGAATCCTAATTCCTCTAACTTAGGGGCTAAGATCTCATACCATCTCCTACCAGCTTGCGGCGCGCCATACAGAGCTCCATCTACTCTCCATATCATGCCTTCATGCTCTGCACTGTCTATCCCATCGGGTGCATAAGCATAAACAGGATCATGCATTGGTGCATTTAGATAAGCATTTTTGAAGTCTATACCGTATAGCTCATGTCCGTGCCATGTTGCAAGCTTAGACAAAAAGAGTAATGGGCGATGTGCGGCACAGGGAACAAATAATTGATCTGGGTTCTAGCTAACTCCTGGCTCTAGCATATCTCCCCGCAAAGCTAACCTTGACTTAATGAACTTACGTCCCTTTTCGTCTAGTTTGACTTTATGTACCCACGTTAGTCTCACTACTTTTACTCCTTTTTCTTTCGCTTCCTTAGGGCTTACCCACGTGTAAGTGTTAAAAGACTTTAGAGCTTCAATCTCTTTATCCATTCCTGCTTTCAACTCTTTCGCGGTTAATCCCTCATCAACGATTGCCTTTGGTACCTTCAATGTCAGGTATAGTAACGCAGTGGTTTGATCCTCTACGATACTTTCTGCGGACATCTCGGAATGCTCTAGTTCTCCGACGGGTCTTATCCTATCTATCCGATACTTTCTAATTTCGCTATTTAACATCTTTTCTACTTGACCGTCGTCAAAGTCTACGAAGTGACTGGGCTTAGGCATCTTACGGACTTTAAGTCTCTCTCCCTTCTCGCATGGTTCTAAGACTTTTCCTTCTCTCTTAACTGATTGCCAGTTGTCTCCATATTCTTCCTTTGCACAATCTTCTCCGAAAGCTACTCCCGGCACACTAACTCTCTCTCCTGTCAATGTAGCTGCTTTCACTGCTGCCTTCTTTTCCGGAGATGGTTGTGTAACTGGTGTCCTAACCTTTGTTTCTCGTTTCCCTCTCACTATGTTAGCTGATGTGATCTTGTCACTTTGCTCCCAAGTGAGGCCCTTTGTGGGTGCGTCTCCCTCTACGTACCTCCTACTACCTAGGGTGGTCTGCTTCGGGGCTTTGCGCCTCTAACGATGTGACGGGTGTTACTCCATCATCCTTGTTGTCAGCTAGTTCTACCTTCGACTCTGATGGGAGACCGGAATCTGGACGGTGAATGTCTTTTTCTTCCTGTAACTCCTCATGTTTGTCTAACTCCCCGTCATCTTTATGTTCGGGTTCGTCTGTGTCATTACTCTCCCCCTTAGATTCCTCGTCGTCCCATCTAACTTCTCTGGGTGGGTGAGCATCCTTGTCGACTACATTGTGGTTAAAGCGTACATTACGCACATTTGTGATGACCTTTCGACCATCCCAAACTCGTATAGTTCCTTAAATACATCGTACCCAAGTAACATTACACGCTTTCCCCTATACTTGCCTTTGCCTACCTGCTTTCCTATGTACATTACACCTAAAAATCCTATAGGCTTAGTTGTCGGATAGCTGGCTTGTAGCCCAGACATTGCTCAAAAGGTGAGGTTCCTTTCCTAGGCCCTGTCGTGGCTGGTAGAATGTTGTGCAAGGTTGTGGGTGTGTGTTCCATTTCCGCCCAAAACTGGGGTGGTAAATTAGCCTCATATCGCATGGCTCGGGCTGGTCCGGCTGTGATGTCGTTGACCTTCTCAGCTATTGGGTTGCCATCTTTATCACCTGGAGCACTAGTCTTCCAAATGAATTGTAGGGGTTTCCACCACTCTATAATCTCAGTTGGGACATCGAACTCGTTGTCGCAAGTGATATGTCTGACTTTCTTCCCTGTCTGCCTTTCAAACCATGCTACCGCTTGCTTCAAACAGTCTACAAACTCGTTCTTGTATCGTAAATAATAATCTTTGATGTACCCCGAGTAATCGTCTGTAACGCAAAATTTATAGTACTTACCGTGAATTGACATTACCGCCCAAGGTCCGGAAGTATCTATGTGCACAATCTCACAAGGGTAACCCGCTCTCCTAATTCTATTAACCTTAAATCTGGGTAACACTTTAGCTTTCCCCATCATACAGGCTTCACAAAATCTAACACTATCCGATAGATAGATAGATAGATAGATAGATAGATAGATAGATCTCTCTCTCTATCTATCTATCTATCTATCTATCTATCTATCTATCTATCTATCTATCTATCTATCTATCTATCTATCTATCTATACGTACAGGATTGCAGGGTGAAGCAACAAAGATGTGCAGATGGAATTTTAGATAGATAGATAGATAGATAGATAGATAGATTCCTCGCTTCCTGTTAATTTTCTACCCATTGCCTTGCCTAATCCATAGGTCTTCGGTAAAGCTTTATGCCCACTACACTGATGTATGACGTAAATGTCCACGGGTTTACCCTTCTTACCTTTCTCAGGATACATAGCGTATAAAACGCTGCCTCTAGCTTCCTCGTTCTCACTTACTCTCGCTTGCTTGCTCTCACTTTCTCTCTCTTTGGGGATTCCCGCCCCGCTTACCCCGTCTTATTCTTCTTCTCTTTCACTTTGGGGTTGTAACGCTCGTTTATGTTGAGGGGCTTGTCTTTCTCATTGTCCCAGCGATAGAGCATGCCAGGCGTAAGTCTCCCCCTCACGATCACGTCACTCTCTTTAATTCTTATGGGGTGCTTTAGAATTAGTAGTTGCCCATTTTGGTGAATGGTAGATCTGTGGTGGTTATGGTCCATGTTTCCAGTAGACATAATGTTGACTGGCACCCTGTTGTCTAACAACATATCTTTCTTTACCAAAACTGGCTTTCCTGATCCATCTATTCTTGTCAACCTCGCTTCCCCCATGTTTCGCACCACACTCTCTCCGTTTCCGGTGACTAAGCTAACGGGTTCAATCTCTCACACGTTGTGTAAGATGTGCGGTGTGCATGCTATATCCCTGGACGATCCGCTGTCTTGAACTATCATCTTTTTCTTGCGTCCTACCGTCTCGCTATCGTCTACCATGAGATTGTGATCTTCCTCTTCTTCCTCCTCGCTCCCTTGCTTTTGGGCTTTGTTCTTTCTTTCTCTCTCAAATCTCTCCTCGTACATCCAATCAAGCTCTTCTCGTGCCTCGCAATACGATTTAAAGCTTATGGGAATTCCCGACCTCATCTCCTCGGAGGTTCTGGAGTGTTCCTGGTTTTCCGGGTCAAACTCCTCATAATCCTCCTCCATATCTGAGTGTCCGTCTATCTCCCGTCTCTTCCTGTCAAACTCCCTCTTTCTCGCTGCTGCCTGTTCTGGACTGAAGAATTTGTATGCATCTCCTGAGTGTAACTTCCGCAAAAGTGCGTTCAGTGTAACCCCTCTCGCTTCTACCCAAATCTTCATAAGGTGGGGCATCGATAGCACGATGAAAAGAGCAAATTGATTGTCGTGGTTCTCAGCTAAGTCGAGTATTCCATAGTCTATTATTCCTAACAGCTCTGTTTAAAACTCGTTCTCTTTGCCGTCCGGGTCGTAACACAAACCCTCTTTCACTACTATCTTTTCTGCTCCCTTCGTTAACGCATATAGCAACCTAGCTATTTCCGTCTTCTCAGGTCTTGGATGTCCCTCACTGTGTCTGAACTCACACTCCCACTTAGCTCTTTCCTTAGCTTTCGCACTCTGAGTGGTTCTAGCTGCTCGCTTCTCTATGACTGTCTCTCTTGTGATTTGTGATGTGCCTGCTGCATGCTTCAGAAATACTTCGTTCACAGCCCAAAACACATCTGTCAACAGTCCATCTGCCTCTGCTACTCTCTCTCCTTCCTTCTTTGTCATCATCACGACATCTCCCGTTCCATCATCCAAAACACACTGGTTGATCAGCTGTTCACTTATTCTCTAGTCTTCAAAGCTTATTACCTTTACGTGTTCTGTGTCTCTTTTACTGCTCTTCCCCACAGGTGCTTCGTGTGTGTGTTTCGCTTGTCTGTTCTGTCTTTGACTCTACACTGTCTCCTACTCTATCCAAAGGAGGCGGACCTTGTGGTAGTAGCGATGGTGGCCAAGACTTGCCCTCACTTGTCCCTCCTACACGCTCATCAGCCTCATCGAATGCAATTTCTTTTTTCAGCTCTAGTCCCGCCGGTCCTTGCCTCATTCCCTGGCAAAACAGCATCATTCCGTGAATCTGTACTAACTCCTTTCTTACCGGGTTTCGACACTTTCCTTGTCTATTTCTCCGATATTTGCGGGACTTAGCGAGTTTTTCTTCACGGGTTTTGCCGTATCTTTTTGCGAGATTTGCTGTGCACTCGCCCCCTTTCCCTCCCTCTCTCTCAGTATGCTTATCATCTCACTCTCTGACGGATAATCACGGGAAGGGCGTGGGCGACGTGAAGGGTCTTGTGCTAGGTCAATGTGGGTCTTGACGGGCATGATAACCACATAAGTCTGCATACACTAGCCTCTTTGCTGCCTCACCCGCCTTGCCCCAACTCCCCCCCTGTCCAAGCTTAACTCCACACTGTTCTCCCTTCCAGTTCAGCCCAATACAACGAGTGGTTAGTGGGCCTATGGTGTGACTCTTAGGAGTGAATGTAGTGGGACGTGGTGTTTCGTTCTTTGTCTGTCTAGAGTTCTGAGGGGGTGTGGGTGTCGGTTTCTCACTTTTCCGTTTCTCTTTCTCTTTCACTTGCGAGGGTTTTGGTTGCAATGGTGAGGGTTGCACACGTTGTGTGTCTCGTGAGGTTGTGAGGGCAGGAGTGGTTGTTGTAGAGGTGTTGGGGTGTTGAGCACTAGTGAGAGTGCGATGTGGAGGGTTGTGGGGTCTGTCTCGGAGTGTGTTTCGAGCCAATGGAGCACTCGACAGTTTCCCCCCCCCCCCCCCCACGGGCTCTTGCGGGTTGATTTTGTTGTCACTTTGCTCCTTTGGAGGCTCACTATCCTCCTCGCCCTCTTGCTCTGCTTCACGAGCAATAATGCTTTCCCCACTTTCTACGTTTCCCTCCGTTGCTTCTTCTGCACCCTCCATCATGACTAGCCCATACTCTTCTTCTGAGCTGTCTTTCCCTTCAGACTTGTCTCCTTCTTCCTCCTCACCCTCCTCTCCTACTTCTCCCCTCATAAGAGTGACTCCTTTGGCTCCTTTCTTTCTAAACTTGCCACTCTTGTCTCTTTGCTTCCCCTTTGTGGAGTTAGAGTGAGCTGACTTTGGACTAGTTCATTTGGGGCCTGACTTTTGTTTGGGGCAAAAACGCTTTGTGTGTCCAGTCTGATAGCAGTTATAGCATGTCGCTGTCAGCCACCACTCCTGCTCTGAACTATCATTTCCATTCTTGTTGCCCTTGCCCTTCCCGTTCTTAGTCCATTTCTTGTTCTTCTCTCTCTTTTCTCCCTTCTCTCCTCCCTCTCCCTCTCCAAACAGTAGATTCCCTTACCCTCTCTCTTTCTCTCTTTCTCCTTTCTACGTTCCTTTCTCAGTCTCTTCTGCTTCGCTTCCCACAACACGTAAATTTCTCTTGCCGACTCTACCATATCATTATGTGTTGGCCTGCTCGCTGCTGCTAACCTGTAATGATCGCTGAGGTATGCGGGCCCATAGGCCTCATGCTCTGCTAGTTTCTCTAACAACCCATTTACTGCTTCCTCTGGCTCAAAGGGCTTCCCTCTCAGAACTTCTAGCCAGTTCTTCTGCAGTATATGTTGTGTTAGATACTCATCCATATCCTCAGTCGGTCTCGGTCTCATCTCTTTAAATGCTTTCTCCTCTATGTATCTCGCCGCACCACTTAGATTACCGTATTTTGCTTTGACAATGCTGACTTTCTCAAAAGGGCAATGAACATTTTTACTGCGAAGAAATCGAATCACCTTAGATTCCGAGAATGCTGTTGTTACGAGAAGTTGGAACATTCTGCAGCGATGCAGATACTGCTGTTCTTCTCTGTATCTCTTCTTCCTCAGCAAGTACACGTCCTTGTTGGTTCTTGTCATCGCTCTTTTCTTCTTTCTGTTCGCCCTATCCTCCCAAGCTTTCTTCTCTTCCTTTGAGAGGTCTTTCCAGTTGGCAGGTTTCTCTGTCTGTGTCTGTTGGTCTTGTGGTGTTTGGCTACTTCTCTGTCTCTGTTGTCGTGTTTGTTGTGTCTCTGTTTCATCTTCTTCGTCTGATCCTTCCGGTGTGTCCACCTCGTGTGGTTCTCTCGGTTCTTCCATTTCTTCTGCTTTTCTCATCCTGTCTCTATCAAAACCATACTTTGTTTTTGCCGCTTTACGGTCTTGGAAAGCATCATGAAACATATCCCCGATTGTTGTGCTTATTCCGTAGGCATACTCCTCTATCTGGTAATAGCAACTCTGTAAATCCTTTTTATTTCCGCTAAACACCGGAGTGTGAGACATCAATTGTCTCATGCTGAAATTCATGGTGCCGAAATTCGTTTCCCCAGCGGCTCATAACCGTTGATTAGGTAATACCCGGTCACTCAAGGACCTAATACCTTAGACGCCGGTTTGCTGAGAGACTCCGTTAGAAGCCACGATAGCAATCGACACTTTTAATCCGCACGTAGATAGCAGAACTGACAAACTCAAAGGTAATAATGAAACTGAAATAAAGTCCGCACGACTGTAATTATTACACAATGGTCAGTGTCCAATTCTGAATGCCAATATGGACCGTTACGTCCGTTGCAATTATTGACTAGAACTATACGGATAAATTACTTACCAATCCAAAGTAATTACTAAAAGTAAAACGTAGTTGTCCTACCAACGCGATTTCCCGAAGTCACAGTCCCATAGTCTGATCGACCACCAACCAGACCCTGGCTAATCAGTCAAATGTGAATGGTGCCTTGGCCCCGAGATCCCAATTGACTGAACCCCAAAGTCCAAATCTTAAAACGACGATGGCCTTTTCGTCGGAGTTCTCCTCCCCTACCGTGTCCGTAAAGCTTTATAGTTGAGTAGGACCCCCAGTACTCGATATCCCACACATATGGTCAATGTGTGCCCAACTTCCATCCTCCGACCCGAATTCCGTTCCTCCATCCATGTCCGCATCCTCGATGCCACCTTTCACTTCAGGCTCGGGTGCTTCTTCTCTTCTTCTTTACTGTTGTCGTTGCTGGTGTGGAATAAGTAGGTGAAGGCTGACTACTCCCTCTCCCTCTCCTCCAGCTGCTTTTCTCCTCTCTTTTGCTCCCTCTTTCCAACATCTTCCCCAAAAGCAGACTGCCTTTCTGTCTCATTAAAATAAGATTCAAGGTTTTCTTTGTCTGCCCCTGACTCTGAGTCTAACTCAGCTTCCTCTTCCTCCTCTCTCAACCCTCCTTTCCTCTCCCTCTTGCTGATTGCTTTCCTGCTCTCTCTCCCAACCTCCGCATATAATTGGGGACTGTTTTTCCTTTGCTATGCAGAGCACTTACATTATTCTCATGCACTAACCTAATGTGTTCTTCTGGGGTCTTTAGTGCCCCCTTGAGTCCCTTGGCACCCAAGGCCAAAACTATTTCACGTTGAAATGTTTTAAATGGGGTTCTCCTATCATATTCTCCTTTGGCTGTGACTTCTTTTTCTCTATTTTTGTCTGTGCCTCTGAGAGTACTGAAACTCATGGAGGACTTACTGTCTCTTTTCCTTTGAGCTTGTTGTAGTAGTAGTAGTTAGTAGCAGACCCGATGGTGTGCTGTCCTCTTTCCTCCCAAAGACGATCACCTACCCACGGAGACAGGTATAAAACGATGTGTTTACACAGAGCCACAGGGTTGCTGAAGCTTCCCTTTTTGTGTGTCAATTTAGGAATGACACCAACCCCTTTTGTCGACAGTCGCCTCCCAGTCGGCGATGGTCTCCTCCTTCCTTGCTTGCAGTGCCAGAGTTAAGCGCTGCCAAGGCTCATAACCCACTGGACAACGAGAGGGTCGTACTTTACTTTATTAGAGATGGACGATACTCAACACGTCACTAAGCGCCACACCCCAAACTGCCAAAGCTTTGAATTCACCGTTACACTTAGAGTGATATAGGTAAAATAGGTAATTGTCCTTGGGTATGACTAAATACTCTTATTAATAAAATTGTCCATTGGTAAATTGCTATACTACGCAACAGATTAATAAATCAAGTGTTGTTGAAACGATCTGTGAAAACCAGGATGTCATAGCTTAGCTGGAAGTGACTCAGTAAATATGAAACTGAAAACAGGCACCAACCACTTTTTTTCACATATTTTCGTGACACATTTTCAATATGCATAAAAACATCAGTATCAATCGTATTAATAAAATGCTATCCTACGCTACACTGTGACATTGATAACTCAAGAGTTGCTGAAGCGATATGTGAAAACCAGGATGTCATAGCTTTTCTGGAAGTGACTTAAATATGCCACTGAAGGCAGTCACAGACATCAACCACTTTTTTTCGTAAATTTTATAAGAGGCAGCCACTCTGACCTCGGTTGTGAAGGTTTTATTAGTTATTAAAGAACGGTTTCTTGACACGGTTAGCTTCAACCGGACTCATTTTGATAATATTTGTTAATACAACTATCAAAATCCATAAATATGGATTCAAAACTCGAAAAGCATTAGCCGATCCACATTTGTGGATCTTGATCCACAAATGTGGAAGCCTGAGTAACTTGAAGGGATAATAATAATAATAATAATAATAATAATAATAATAATAATAATAATAATAATAATAATAATAATAATAATAGTGCTTCTCTGTCAATGGCTGATGCATTTCTGCACATGCGCCTCCATCGTCTCACCCGTGAGGGGAGTACGAAGAATTGACGACAAGCTCTAATGACACCCCCGCAAGGGCAGTTCCACCACTTCCAGACGGGCCGGTATGTTCAATGAAAATACTGGTCCAGACGGATCGGTATGTTCAATGAAAATACTGGTGGCACCGACGGGAATCGAACTGGCGACAGGGCCCAGATGGTAGAAATTGATCACTGGGCTATCACGGTGTCCAAATAATAATAATAATAATAATAATATAATAATAATAATAATAATAATAATAATAATAATAATAATAATAATATAATAATAATATTAATAATAATATTAATGATAATATTACTGATAATAATAATAATAATAATAATAGTAATAATAATATACATATATAAAAAAAATCAAGGGTGGCTTAGATTATGAAACAGCAGCCAGTCACGGTCACTCAACGGTTCTCCGCACCAAAAATCGTAAATTACGAGGCCAGCTGAGCCGAAACAAAATATTTTATTTTACTTTTTTTTTGCGTAAAAATTTTAAAGCCTGCCTTTACTAGTAAAATTTGAATAAAAAAAATGTTCTCCAACGACGGGGGAATCCTCCGATCGATACGCATTATGATTAGTGTATATAATAGTAGAAGAAAAATACCACCAGCGATGGCCACTCACACGGTGCGAGTCTTGAAAAGGACATTCACTTGAAAAATGAGTTGAAATGTGACAAAATCGTTCATCATCGAGAGCTAGTTTTTAGATCATGCAGCCGAAGGTCGCATACGGATTAAACATGGAATATCTCATGGAAAATGTACAATCAGTGTGAGCATCCGGTCTACCACAACCAAGGCATTTAGTAATCCTTTTTGGTACGAACATAAAATCTCAGCGTTTCCGGCCAGAAAATTGGCCGCCTACCCTTGCCACTGAGACTCAACATTTCGAAGGATACGCAGGTTCGTTATACGTACCACCGGGGAACGGCTGTACAAAGCTGTGGAAGAACAAACAGCGAACAATTTACATTAGATTGGATAGAGATGGTAATGATAAATGTTTGAAACAAAAGGCTTGGGGTTGGTGTTTCTTCCTATCAAAATATCTTATCACCTTGTGTGTCAATATTTTGACATGAACCTCGTTTCTAAGTGAATGCTGACATATAAACTTAGAAATGAGGTTCGAGACATGGATAAAAACAAAACAGAGGGTTGGGCTTATGCCTATCAAAATATATGAGCTTACAAATTACTATTCTAACATGAACCTCATTTCTAAGCGAATACTGAGGGAGAGATATCGATAATATTTTTTTTAGCGAATATCAATAGGCCTGTCAAGTAAACTTGCAGGAGAACTAGAGTTTTACCCTGAAACGCGCTGCTGAAGGACCCATCCTGGCTCTTGAACCGGTCTGTCACCGTAGCACATGCACACCAAAACTATCTTTCATGGAATGTGCAAGGCAGAGGATAAACAGCAATTATGTGTGTACCCTGTCATCCCCTGTGATCCCCTGTAAAACAGGAACCAATCTATATTACAGAGACAGGCACAAATGTACATTCACTGATAATGTTTTTCAGGAATGAAATGCTCTATTGCGATATATATAGACCACTGTTTCGTGCAAGCAAGTCAGCGATGATCTGTTCCCGCTCAGACGAGAATGGAACACCCATCTGATGCAACAAGAGAATACCATTTGGTCGAGTTTCCGAATCGAGACAAACATATGCAAAATGTAGATAACGTTGCTACGTATATAATTGGTGTTTTATCTCATCATGGAGCAATAAAATTAGCAGCATGCATATGCATCCTACACTATAGACTGTGCTTGTTGTGTCAGCATACCCAAGCATGCCAAACTCGAGCAATATCTGCCGTTGACATGATGCGCTCTTCTGAACTGTGTAGGAGACAACGAGGAAAATTCCAAGTAAGTAGCACATCAAGAATGGGCATGCGCGAAGGGCAACCGTCTCAAATCAATCTAATCTGCTTAGGTGATGTAATTTAGCAATTAAAAAGCAAAAAGCAACTGCTAGGTCATGGTGCACATCAAGACGATATGACCACATCTAGGGGTAGCAAAGCAAAATGTGGTTCATGCAGGCAGCTACCGTAGAATTGTGCAGATGTGGCGGACATTGGGTTGGATATCAGGTGGCATGGCCAAGGAGGGCGCGACAAAGAGTGGCGGAGGTGGGTGGGGAAAAGGAGTACTGGAGTTGACTTGCATGATTGCAGGGCGTACTGTCAAAGAAGAAAAAGCAGTGGATTTCGGGGGGCATATAACAGAAGAAGAGGAAAAACCAGGTAATGCAGAAGAAGTCGGGTCTGCTGTTGAATTCATAACAGCAATTGAAGGAGGTCTATGGCTAGTTATTCCCACTTCTCCATCCATCTGGCAACTTCTTAAGGTTCTTGGCACGAACGTTTCAGTAGCTCCAGCAGGAGCAGATGCTGGAGCAGAAGGAGTAGCAAACTCACTAGTGTTAGCAGAGGCGGTGACTTGGGAATTGCGTGTAAAATGACTTTTAGAAGGTCCAACGAAGCTCAAGGGTGGCATGGACATGACAGGGACAGGAAGCTCAGGAGGGACAGACATAGGGAAGGAAGATATTGTCCACGACTGGTCCATGGAAGGAGATGCCACACTGTGAGCCGATGAGGGAGGAGGTTGAGGAGGACGGGGAGATGGGTGAAGAAATGGAGGAGGCGGCGGAGGAAGAGGCGGTGGTGGAAGAGGAGGAAGGAAAGGGGGACCACAATTCCAGGCAGGAGGAGCAGGAGGACGAGGAGGAGGAGGAGGAGGACGAGGAGGAGCAGAAATGTGAGCAGAAGCAGGTGATAAAGAATGCAAATAAGAAGCAGAGCTACCACCAGCAGGGGCATCAGTAGCAACATTCGCAGTCGTACTAGGGGTCACAATTATCGACGTCGCCGTAGCAGCAGCAGGAGCAGCAGCAGCAGCAGCAGCAGTAGTAGTAGTAGTAGTAGTAAGAGGTTGAGGAGGAGGGCTAGGAGTACAAGCATTAGAAGCAGAAGGAGAGGGAGAAGGTGAAGTAGTAGTAGTAGTAGTAGTAGTAGTAGTAGTAGTAGTAGTAGTAGTAGTAGTAGTAGTAGTAGTAGTAGTAGTAAATGGAGGAGCAGTAGTAAAAGCAACTGCAGTGACAGAAGAAGAAGAAGAAGAAGAAGAAGAAGAAGAAGAAGGACCAATAGTAGTAATACCGGTGGAAGCAGTAGACGTAGTGAAGGAAGAAGGAATAAAAGCAACAGCAAACGGAAAACCAGTGCTTGTTGAAGCAGGAGAATGATCAAGAGGAAGATGGTTAGGACGAGGCGGAAGGAGAGGACGAGGCGGAGGGACAGGGCGAGGAGGAGCAGGTGCCAAAGAAGAGGAGCAAACAGGCATCGAAGCAGGAGAAAAAGACGACGACAGAGAAGAAGAAGCAGGTGGAAAAGAATAAGAAAAAGGAGGAGGAGGAGGATGAGGAGGAGGAGGACGAGGAGGAGGAGGAGCAGGAGAAGAAGAAGAAGAAGAAGAAGAAGAAGAGGTAGTAGTGGTAGTGGTAGTTGTGGTAAAATCAGCAACAGCAGCAGCAGCAGTAGTAGCAGTAGTGATAGTAGTAGACGAAGAAAAGGAAGAAGAAGAAGAAGAAGAAGAAGAAGAAGAAGAAGAAGAAGAAGAAGAAGAAGATGAAGAAGGAGAAGAATCACTTGTGAGTTGACGAGACGCAGGAGACGGATCAGCGGCGTGGTTGTCAGTCGGAATGGAACAAACAGTGGCCGTGGGTGATTGCATGTTCGAAGAAAGCATTGCAGGAGGCAAGAGGAAAAAACCTTCCTTTATGGTCTGCACATTGAAGAGGGAAAAAAAAAAAAAAAAAAAATGCATCCGCTGCTTAGCCATATTAATGTGGCGAAAACACGTGACCAAGTACAGAGAGCGAAAACATCACAGAAGGACGCAGAGAGATAAATATAGCCCAAGGATCATCGAATCACTGTCGATCTAGTCGATCTAGACATATCAGGCACACTGACAGGAGGCAAGCAGTGTAATCATGATGAATTTGTGTTTAATAATTACTATATATTCTTTTTGCACTTCGTCAAAGCTTGTATTTTCGTACATTTTTTTCCGTTCTTTTCGATTTTCGGCGATGACCTTTCCAAAGTGCCGTCGATAGTTCTGTTGGGCCTGTCGTAACTCGCTGAACGTTCTCTCTCTGCGAACCTGCCATATCAGATACCATCCATATCACGCCCACCTCATGTCCATCAAAGAGGCACTCACTGAGCGCCCCGCTATGCACAGACGCACAGCTACAGCTACAGCTTGCTACATAAAAGACAGCCAGGTTTTGCTTGCGTTCACACAATCAATCACTTCTGTTCTCCCTTGTGCAATAAAGAAGAGAGTTCTCGCAGCTGTTTGCAGCACCTCGCCTTGACGAATCCACACTATATATAACGATGCGCCGCGATGGCTCTGCCCTCGAGCCCTACAACTGGAAGGTGCTGTCAGGGGGTCTTGGCCGCTCGGGTGGCTGGCGGGACTGGGCGGCACAGAATGGGCAGCCGACGCGGGTGGCTCTGGTGGTTGCATGCAACCGCAGCGCAGCAGCTGCAACACCAGCAGCTCCTCCTGTCGCGTTGCCGTACTCTCAGGCTCGGACGCAGAAGGGGATGGGAGGGGGTTCGACGCGGGCGGCGGGGGAACAAACACTGCCATCCAGTACAGCGGCAGGTCAGGCCGCGCCAGAAGCAGCGCTCGCTCAAAGGGCGGCTGCTGCCGAAGATGCGCATCCCGCGCCGGTTCTCCCGCGCCTACCGCGCGGACCACTGACACGGCAGCTGCAGGGGCACATATGTCCACTTCGCCCCACATCGGCACACGGGGATTGGCAATCAAAGGGCTTGGTAATGCATTTTCAGCTGTAATGACAAGTGTACCGATGTCAGCATATGATGTAGAAGTAGAACTAGCAGTGGTAGCAGCAGCAGCAGCAGCAGCAGTAGTAGTAGTAGTAGTAGTAGTAGTAGTAGTAGTAGTAGTAGTAGTAGCAGGGTAGTTGCTGCTAGAATTTTGCCTGGATAAAGTGCCGGACAAGCTGCCAACCGGGCTTCTACGCAGCATGGTGCTGCATGGGCTGGCAGGCAAGTCAGCAGGCCACGTGGCGGACAAGCTGCTCAGCGCGCTGGTAGGCACGCTGGCAGGGCCGCTGCGGTCACCCTCCTCCTGGACCTGCTTGTGCAGAGCGGCAAACCGCTGCTTCAACTCGGGGCAGTCCTTACCCAGGTGAGAATTGTGTGCAGCCTGACCACGGTAGTTGCATTGACTCTGGCACTGAAAGAACATGTGAGGTCCCTTCTCGCAGGCAAAGCAGATGCGCTTCTTGCCCTTCGTGCCCGTCTGACCCCCATTAGAGCCGCCACCAGAACTTTGCCTGGACAAAGTAGTAGTGGTAGTAGTAGCAGCAGCAGCAGTAGTAGTAGTGGTAGTAGTAGTAGTGGTAGTGGTAGTAGTGGTAGTAGTAGTAGTGGTAGTAGTAGTAGCGGTAGTAGTAGTAGCGGTAGTAGTAGGAGTAGTAGTAGTAGTAGTAGTGGTAGTAGTAGTAGTAGTAGTAGTAGTAGTAGTAGTAGTGGAAGTTGTTGCGTCCGTCGTCGCAGTAATAGTGGCAGCAGCAGCAGCAGCAGCAGTAGCATAAGCAGGAGCAACGATAGGAGTAGTGCTTGTAGTAGCAGTAGTAGCAGTAGTAGCAGTAGCAGCAGCAGCAGCAGTAGTAGTAGTAGTAGTAGTAGTAGTAGTAGTAGTAGTAGTAAGAGTAAGAGGAGAAGAATGAGGATGAGGACGAGCAGCAGGAGTTCTAGCAGCAGCAGCAGCAGCAGCAGTAGTAGTAGTAGTAGTAGTAGTAGTAGTAGTAGTAGTAGTAGTAGTAGTAGGAGTAGTAGTAGTAATGGTAGTAGTAGTAGTGGTTGCAGGCAAAGTAACAACAGCGACGATGGAAGTCGGAGACGAAGGAGTGGTCGTAGCAGAAGTAGAGGAGTTTGTGAACGAAGAGGTGTATGCGGTGGACACAGAAGGAGCAGCAGCGTCTGCGTCGTGCGGCAGAGGGCGAGCTGCTGCAGGTGCGCCGGGCAGCAAGGGATACGGCGCCCTCGCGGCCACGGCGGCGAACTTTTCGGACAGGAAGGGATGACATGGGGGTCGTGGCATTGTGGCTTTGTGCAGGGGAGGAAAGGGAGCAGGAGAAGGCGGTCGGATGGGGGGTGGGAGAAACGGGAGAAGGAGAGAAGGCGGGGGCGGGCGCGGGGGCGGGGGCGAGGCGGGAGCGGGAGCGGCGCGGGAGGCGGGATGCTACACTGTGCTGGCCTCGCATCGTCTGCCGCAGCGCCACCTGCGAGGCCGACGGCGGCGGGTCGAGGCGCGGTCTGGTCAGAAAGGCTGGGGGCAGCGGCCGGCAGCAGTGCAGGCACGAGCACCACCCGCTCGGCGCGGGGTTTATTCTTCTCCACATCCCAACACAACGCGTACTCAACCTCGGAACCCACCTGCAACACGAGGGCACGCAGCGCATAGCAAAGACATCAAAAGACAACTCCAACAGAACGGATTGTTACCGGCAAGAGTCGCCCCTTTTGTATTGCGGTGGCATGACAGAAAATCTTAGCTTTTGGATCACCTACCAGGATACAGCAAGAAAGTGTTAAAAGTTGCGACTAGAAGAAAGAATCCATGAATATGCTGTGTCCATATGGAGGAAGTGCTGTTTGGTCTTCAAGCTCTGACCCGAATGTGGGCGAATGAATCCGAATCCTCCCTAGAAAGCACATCAATTTGCATACGTGAAAGGAGTGTTGCTGGCTACCGGTTGGTTCCAATCCAAGATGACCCCGCGCTGCCTTTCCTCACCCAGATGCTTTCCAAGCAAGTTGGCCTGTGAGCGCTGCTCCCCTTGTGGCTCCAGTCCATTTTCCTCGCGCCCTTGACCTGTGTTCTGACCCAGGTGCTTGCCCTGGGCACGGCGCCCACGCGTGGCCCGTGGCGAGCGCGAACGCGAGCGCGACCGAGAACGGAAGCGCGAGTGGCGCCCAGACCGCGCGGGCCGCGAGGAAGATTCGGAACCCTACAAATCACACAAGCACAACAGCCCACTCATAGGTAGCACTGGTAGCACTATAACAATAATGACAAACCCTCACCAACGCCGACGACCACGACAACAACAACAGCAACAACAACAACGACAACAGCAGCAGCAACATCACCAACAACAGCAACAGCAACGACGACGACGACACAAACACCAGAAAACGAATGTAATTCCAACAATAACAATAAAAAAATTGCTAGTATTATTACTGTCATCATCATCATCATCATTATTATTATTATTATTATTATTATTATTATTATTATTATTATTCCAGTTCGATTCCCGTCGGTGCCACCAGTATTTTCATTGAACATACCGATCCGTCTGGACCAGTATTTTCATTGAACATACCGGCCCATCTGGAAGTGTTGGAACTGCCCTTGCGGGGGTGTCATTAGAGCTTATCGTCAATTCTTCGTACTCCCCTCACGGGTGAGACGATGGAGGCGCATGTGCAGAAATGCATCAGCCATTGACAGAGAAGCACTATTATTATTATTATTATTCAGCCCAATGGCCTCAAGGCGTTAAACTGTGACGCCAACTCATAACCCTTTGGTGGTAGATGCTTGGGAGGAGGGTCGTTGCGCGCGTAAAAGATCTTAAACTCCGCATATGCTGGTTGATAGCCCAGGACCCAGCAGACACCAGATTGTTATGGGTGGGGTTTCGAGGCAGCTCTAGCAACCGCGCTTGGTGTATGCACTTGCACATTCGGTGACGTCTTGCAAGAGGTTGCTGGGACTGCGGAATAACCTCGGCTTAGTGCAGTCTTGCCCTCAGGAGCTCCATCGGTGGCCCCGATCATCAGGCGAGAGACTGACACTGGGGGGTGGAGGACCTCGAACAAGGGTATTGGAGGCTTATGTCCGTTGAGGATATGCCATTAGCTGCATCAGTACGCCTCAGATATAGTAAATCTGCCTTGGAGTGTTGACTGTGACATATTTGAGGGAAATCCCGATGAAAAAACCTAGTCACACTTGCTAAACAGAGTTCCAGCCCAATGGCCTCAAGGCGTTAAACTGTGACGCCAACTCATAACCCTTTGGTGGTAGATGCTGGGGAGGAGGGTCGTTGCGCGCGTAAAAGATCTTAAACTCCGCATATGCTGGTTGATAGCCCAGGACCCAGCAGACACCAGATTGTTATGGGTGGGGTTTCGAGGCAGCTCTAGCAACCGCGCTTGGTGTATGCACTTGCACATTCGGTGACGTCTTGCAAGAGGTTGCTGGGACTGCGGAATAACCTCGGCTTAGTGCAGTCTTGCCCTCAGGAGCTCCATCGGTGGCCCCGATCATCAGGCGAGAGACTGACACGGGGGGGTGGAGGACCTCGAACAAGGGTATTGGAGGCTTATGTCCGTTGAGGATATGCCATTAGCTGCATCAGTACGCCTCAGATATAGTAAATCTGCCTTGGAGTGTTGACTGTGACATATTTGAGGGAAATCCCGATGAAAAAACCTAGTCACACTTGCTAAACAGAGTTCCAGCCCAATGGCCTCAAGGCGTTAAACTGTGACGCCAACTCATAACCCTTTGGTGGTAGATGCTGGGGAGGAGGGTCGTTGCGCGCGTAAAAGATCTTAAACTCCGCATATGCTGGTTGATAGCCCAGGACCCAGCAGACACCAGATTGTTATGGGTGGGGTTTCGAGGCAGCTCTAGCAACCGCGCTTGGTGTATGCACTTGCACATTCGGTGACGTCTTGCAAGAGGTTGCTGGGACTGCGGAATAACCTCGGCTTAGTGCAGTCTTGCCCTCAGGAGCTCCATCGGTGGCCCCGATCATCAGGCGAGAGACTGACGGGGGGGTGGAGGACCTCGAACAAGGGTATTGGAGGCTTATGTCCGTTGAGGATATGCCATTAGCTGCATCAGTACGCCTCAGATATATTATTATTATTATTATTATTATTATTATTATTATTATTATTATTATTATTATTATTATATTATTATTATTATTATGGACACCGTGATAGCCCAGTGGTCAAGTTCTACCATCTGGGCCCTGTCGCCAGTTCGATTCCCGTCGGTGCCACCAGTATTTTCATTGAACATACCGATCCGTCTGGACCAGTATTTTCATTGAACATACCGGCCCGTCTGGAAGTGTTGGAACTGCCCTTGCGGGGGTGTCATTAGAGCTTATCGTCAATTCTTCGTACTCCCCTCACGGGTGAGACGATGGAGGCGCATGTGCAGAAATGCATCAGCCATTGACAGAGAAGCACTATATTACTATTATTATTATTATTAATATTATTATTATTATTATTATTATTATTATTATTATTATTGACACCGTGATAGCCCAGTGGTCAAGTTCTACCATCTGGGCCCTGTCGCCAGTTCGATTCCCGTCGGTGCCACCAGTATTTTCATTGAACATACCGGTCTATTTCTGGACCAGTATTTTCATTGAACATACCGGCCCGTCTGGAAGTGTTGGAACTGCCCTTGCGGGGGTGTCATTCGAGCTTATCGTCAATTCTTCGTACTCCCCTCACAGGTGAGACGATGGAGGCGCATGTGCAGAAATGCATCAGCCATTGACAGAGAAGCACTATTGTTATTACTATTATTATTATTATTATTGTGGACACCGTGATAGCCCAGTGGTCAAGTTCTACCATCTGGGCCCTGTCGCCAGTTCGATTCCCGTCGGTGCCACCAGTATTTTCATTGAACATACCGGTCCGTCTGGAAGTGTTGGAACTGCCCGTGCGGGGGTGTCATTAGAGCCTATCGTCAATTCTTCGTACTCCCCTCACGGGTGAGACGATGGAGGCGCATGTGCAGATTTGCATCAGCCATTGACAGAGAAGCACTATTATTATTATTATTATTATTATTCCAGGTGTTGGGAGTAGGTTGGGGGGGGGGGGGGGGAATGGAAATTGTGTACCCCCGCATTTTCGCAGCCCTGCCCTATGAATCATGGTTTGTGGGAACCAGGAGGAGTTAGGAGCTCATATTTGCAGGGTGGCTAGCCCCAGACTCCATTTTGATGCTGGTATATATTTTTGGAATTCACGCAAACATTTGCGTTAGGAGAGTGTCCTGAATGCGAAAATTCCTTGTTTTTTATGCCTATTTTCTGCACCCCCTGTCCCTATAAATCATGGTTTGTGGGAACTAGTAGGAGTTGGGAGCTCATATTGACAGGGTGGCTAGCCCCAGACTCGATCTTGATGCGGATATAATTTTTTTTGGAATTCACGCAAATATTTGCGTTAGGGGAGTGTCCTGAATGCTATTAAAAAAAAAAATCAAAAATTACTTTCCGATCTCTTCGCATTGAACGTACCCTGTCGACGGGAAAAGGGGGCGGGGGGGGGGGGGGGGTCCGGGGGGCCCTCGCCCGGGAACCCAGCACCGCAAATGAACATACCCCACGCGAATTAGCCGGCACCAAAATGAATGGCTGAGAATGCTCCAAGGCTCTAAGAGTTGTGTCAGCAGGGTTTATGCCGGTCACCTGCGGCAATTGAACGTACGTTGTCGACTGTGGAAAGGAGCAGTCCGGGGGGCCCTCCCCCCGGGAACCTAAGCCCTGTAATTAAGGGCTTAGAGGCTGATTCTTTGTGTTTTCGCAAGCTTATCACGGCTCTTTTTTAGGGATGTAGTTGAAATTATGAAATTCGAATGTAATGACAAAGTAGTGCCAAAATGAATGGCTGAGACTGCTGCTTTGGCTGTAAAGTTGTGCATGTGGGAATGAGAGGAAAAGCGACGATGGGAAGAGAGGGTAGATGGGAGGGGGGGGGGGGGGTGCGCGAAGCGCACCGCAAACCATTCTTTCAGGTGTTGGCGTAGCCCCTAGTGATTATTATTATTACTACTACTAGTACTAGTACTACCAGTACTACTTGTAGTACTAGTACTAGTACTAGTAGCTACTACTAGTAGTACTAGTACTAGTACTAGTAGTACTAGTACTAGTGTACTACTAGTACTAGTACTAGTACTAGTACTACTACCTTTACTACTACTACTACTACTACTACTACTACTACTGCGCCAGCCGTGGACGAGGTCGGAGGTGGAGCTACCTGCCATTTTCGGCGGCGAGAGCGAGAGCGGGAGCGGGAGCGAGAGCGGGGGTGCTTTGGGGAGCGAGAGCTGGAGCGGGAGCGGGAGCGGGCTGCAGCGCGGGTCGGTGGCCTCCGCGACCGGGACCCTGACCGCGACCGCGACAGGCGCCCGCGGCTCTGTGTGTTGCGGGAGGTGGAGCGCGACCGCGAACGCCCACTGCCCCGCCTCCGAGAGCGTTTGGAGGACCTAGCAGGACATTTAGCGAATCATAACACCCCACCGGATACGACACAGGCCCCAGATCACCCAACAGGGTCGGGACCGCCGCCAGGAAGCCCACAGGGGCTGGCAAGCCAGGAACACAGGGCGGGGGCTGAGGGGGCGCAGGGCGGATTGGGCGGGACCTGCTGCGGGAGCGCGAGAGCGAGTGTGAAGAGGACCGCCTAGAACAAAACAGCGCACGCACTGACATACATGGCATGCCTGCCGTGCACATATAGACATTTCGACGCAAAAATTATCAACAAGTAAGTATATGTTAAGGCACAAACCTGTGCTTCCTGGTTTTTTCCAACGCTTGGTTGCTGCCCGTCTCAACGGCTGGTCGCTCATCCTGTGCATAAAGAGCGCAGTAAGCAAATCAAGACATGGTTCAAGCGGTATCGACGCAAAAAACACGGTGAACCCAACAGAACAATACTTTCACCGAGAGGAAGTATGATCGCGACCTTGAGCATGACACGCACACAAAGAAAACTTATGAATATACTATCTAGGTGACATGAACTCTCATCTAGGTGACATGAACTCTCTCTCTCGCACACACACACACACACGCGCGCGAAGAAAATATGAATACCTATATTTTTTTCATACTGATTCATTTATTTCTGTATGGATTTATTCCTTCACATCTATAAATGTATAGGACCGGTTTTTTGATGGTGTCTTCGGTGGGCTCTGCACGAAGACCAGGAGGCAGCTCTGCTCCAAGCTTCAATAAGAAACTCTGCAACAGTGTACACAGCGCCCACAGTGTACATGCCTGCGCACTTTCACACTGCTCTTCACACAATCCTCATATAGACATAATTCTCTCTCACCACACAACACACACACATACACACATAATATAAAAAAATAATATAATATATGAAATATAATATAATATAATATAATATAATATAATATAATATAATGCAAGGGAGCCCTTCTGTCACAACTTTTAGGGCTCGGACATATATCTAACTGACAGTAAATTCTTTTTGCTTTCACAATCTTAAGACTAGCTCTTTTTTGTGATATAGGATTTGAAAAATAATGCAAAAGTAAATAGCTGAGATTTATTTAAATGTAGTGAAAGTTGCATTTGTGAGAAAGGGATCGAAGCATGGAAAAAGGGAGGTGGGGCGAGTGAGGGTGGCATGCGCAAAACACAAGAAATTATTGGGGAGCGAAGTACGCAGGAGAATCTCAGCAAAGTGCAGGAAGAACGGGTCGATAAGCAGTGGGCGCGCGTGCGCAGGACGGGTGGTTGGGTTGGGGGCAGCAACCCTTTCTGGTCCTGGCGCAGCCCCCAACATGATGATAATCCCTGAAAGTTGGGAGGGCGGCTGAGATGTGTGAGTGGACGACAATGCGAGAAATTATGCACCTTCCCCCCCCCCCCCCCCCCCCCCCCCCCCGCGGCACACACACCCTAGCCGTAAATAGGCACCAGACATCAATCGTCATTGTTTTCATTGTCATAAATAAGGATAAGAGTTGGGAGCTCGGCGGTCGCACTTGCAGGACGTCAGCCCAGGTCTCGTTGTGGATGCTGGTACATTTCTTTTGAAACGCAAACAAATGTCTGTGTTAAGAGATTTTTCTGAATGCCTAACTGGCCATCCATGGTTCGTTCCGACACAAAATACATTTTTGTCAGTGGACATTTTTAGCAATTTAGCATCTATCAGAGAGCCCCACGCAATCGTTTGGTTTGTGTACGATTCTCTTGACCCAGCAAGCTTTGTGTTTGCGAAATTCACGTTCTAGCTAGTTGGACGAAGCAAGTCGCTATGCAAGCAAGAAATCAGAAGTACTTGGGAGATCCCATTTGCTGGTGTGGAGCCCAAGGGTCAGGCGTCTGCCCTTACGGTGACGTCCAGGACATATCACTGGCATGAAAATAAGCTCAACATGATTGCTTGAAAAAGATCAGAGGCTCTTCAACTCTAGAATGAGTTAGAGTAATGTTTCCCAAGCACAAGCCCCAAAGTCTGTGCCAGAGGAATTGAGAGAATCATTTCCTTGCTTTACAACCTCGCGAAGAGTCCTATTCAATGATGTAGTTGAGATCAAGATGTCGAAATCACGAATAACCAAGGCAGTAAGGTTGGGCTTGTAGAAAAAAGGGAAAAGACTAAGGGGGTGGGGGGGGGGGTAGAGGGCGGGACCACCCTTCCAGGTATTGATACATCCACTTACTATATTATTATTGTCATTATTATTATTATTATTGGACACCGTGATAGCCCAGTGGTCAAGTTCTACCATCTGGGCCCTGTCGCCAGTTCGATTCCCGTCGGTGCCACCAGTATTTTCATTGAACATACCGGTCTATTTCTGGACCAGTATTTTCATTGAACATACCGGCCCGTCTGGAAGTGTTGGAACTGCCCTTGCGGGGGTGTCATTAGAGCTTATCGTCAATTCTCCGTACTCCCCGTGAGACGATGGAGGCGCATGTGCAGAAATGCATCAGCCATTGACAGAGAAGCACTATTATTATTATTATTATTATTATTATTATTATTATTATTATTATTATTATTATTATTATTGGTTGCTGGGACTGCGGAATAACCTCGGCTTAGTGCAGTCTTGCCCTCAGGAGCTCCATCGGTGGCCCCGATCATCAGGCGAGAGACTGACACGGGGGGGTGGAGGACCTCGAACAAGGGTATTGGAGGCTTATGTCCGTTGAGGATATGCCATTAGCTGCATCAGTACGCCTCAGATATAGTAAATCTGCCTTGGAGTGTTGACTGTGACATATTTGAGGGAAATCCCGATGAAAAAACCTAGTCACACTTGCTAAACAGAGTTCCAGCCCAATGGCCTCAAGGCGTTAAACTGTGACGCCAACTCATAACCCTTTGGTGGTAGATGCTGGGGAGGAGGGTCGTTGCGCGCGTAAAAGATCTTAAACTCCGCATATGCTGGTTGATAGCCCAGGACCCAGCAGACACCAGATTGTTATGGGTGGGGTTTCGAGGCAGCTCTAGCAACCGCGCTTGGTGTATGCACTTGCACATTCGGTGACGTCTTGCAAGAGGTTGCTGGGACTGCGGAATAACCTCGGCTTAGTGCAGTCTTGCCCTCAGGAGCTCCATCGGTGGCCCCGATCATCAGGCGAGAGACTGACACGGGGGGGTGGAGGACCTCGAACAAGGGTATTGAGGCTTATGTCCGTTGAGGATATGCCATTAGCTGCATCAGTACGCCTCAGATATAGTATTACTATTATTATTATTATTATTATTATTATTATTATTATTATTATTATCCCTGAAAGGTGTTGGAGAAGGGGCTGGGGGTTTGGGGGGAGGGGGAAAATGAAAATTGTGTACCCCCCCACCCTCTATTTCCGCACCCCTGTCCCTATAAATCATGGTTTGTGGGAACGAGAGTTCGGAGCTCATATTTGCAGGGTGGCTAGCCCCAGACTCGATCTTGATGCTGATATGATTTTTTTGGAATTCGCAAATATTTGCGTTAGGGCAGTGTCCTGAATGCCAAAGTTCCATGTTTTTTTGGCCTATTTTTGCACCCCCCCCCATCCCTATAATTCATGGTTTGTATGAACCAGGAGTTGGGAGCTCATATTGGCAGGGCAACTAGCCACAGACTCGATCTTGATGCTGGTATATTTTCTTTGGAATTCACGCAAATATTTGCGTTAGGGGAGTGTCCTGAATGCAAAAATTCTTTGTTTTTTTGGGCCTTTTTTTTGCACCCATCCCTATAAATCATGGTTTGTGGGAACCAGGAGGAGTTGGGAGCTCACATTGGCAGGGTGGCTAGCCCCAGACTCGATCTTGATGCTGATACACTTTTTTTTGGATTTCACACAAATATTTTGCGTTAGGGGAGTGTCCTGAATGCCAAAATTCCTTGTTTTTTAGCAGCACTTGCCGGTGCCTCCGGCAATTGAACGTACCCTGTCGACGGGGCAGGGGGGGTACGGGGGGCACTTCCCCCGGAAACCCCAGCCCTGCGATTGTACGTACCCCTTTTGGTCGCGGGTGGCACCCACACCAGAAAATTGAGGTCTTGTGCCACCAGGCGCCGTTTGCGCACACCAGAGGGAGTTAGCGGCTGATATTTGGTGTATCTGACACTTCTTGATGAGCTCTCTTCGAAAATATAAAAATTGTGGCGCCGGGTGGCATACACAGGAAAATTTAGGTTTTTGCGCCTGGTCCAGGCGCCGTTTGCGCACACCTGAGGGAGTTTGAGGCTGATGTTTGGTGTACCCGACACCTCTCGGTGCGCTCTCTTGAGAGATAAAAAAGTTTTGGTGGCGGGTGGCACAAAAACCAGAGATTTCAGGTTTCTGTGCCACCAGAGCTTACACTTGCGTTCTTCTGGTACCTCCGGCAATCGAACGTACCCTGTCGACGGGAAAGGGGGGGTCCGGGGGGCTCTCCCCCGGGAACCCCAGCCCGAACCCACCACCCCGCATTTTCGCACCCCTGTCAGAATAAATCATGGTTTGTGGGAACGAGGAGGAATTGGGAGCTCATTATTTGCAGGGTAGCTAGCCCCAGACTCGATACTGATGCTGGTATAGTTTTTTGGAAATCACGCAAATATCTGCGTTAGGGAGTGTCCTGAATGCCAAAATTCCTTGCTTTTCCTGCTTTCTGCACCCCCTGTCGGAATAAATCATGGTTTGTGGAAACCAGGAGTTGTGAGCTCATATTAACATGGTGGCTAGCCCCAGACTCGATGTTGATGCTGATATAGTTTCTCGGAATTTCACGCAAATGTTTGCGTTAGGGGAGTGTCCTGAACGCCAAATTCCTTGAATTTTTAGCCTATTTTCTGCAACCCCGTCGGCATATATCATGGTTTGTGTGAACCAGGAGGAATTGGGAGCTCATATTGACAGGGTGGCTACCCCCAGATTCGATGTTGACGCCGATAACTTTTTTTGGAATTCACGCACATATTTGCGTTAGGAGAGTGTCCTGAAGACCAAAATTCAGTTTTTTTTAAAAAGTACTTGCCGGTACCTCCGGCAATTGAACGTGCCCTGTCGACGGGGCAGGGGGTCCTCCCCACGGGAACCCAGACCAACAATTTGTACGTACCCCACGAGAATTAGCCGGCACCAAAATGAATGGCTGAGAATGCTCCAAGGGTCTAAGAGTTGTGCCAGAAGGGTTTATGCAGGGTACCTCCAGCAATTGAACGTACCTTGTCTACTGTGGAAAATGGGGGTCCGGGGAGCCCTGCCTCCGGGAACCCTAGCCCTGTAATTGCACGTACCCGAAGCGAATTTGCAAGGCGCCAAAATCTGCTAAGAATGCTCCAAGGCTGCCAAAGTTGTGCCAGAAGGGTTGAGAGGATGATTTTTTGCTTTTCACAACCTCGGGACGCGCTCTAGGTAGTGAACCAGTTGAAAAAGAGATTTACAAAGATTTTGGCAAAGCAGTGCCAAAATGAATGGCTAAGAATGCTCCGAGGCTCTCTGAGTTGTGCCACAGGGGCTTAGAGGCTGATTCTTTGTGTTTTCGAAAGCTTGTCACGAGCTCTTTTTTAGGGATATAGTTGAAATTACGAAATTCGAATGTTATGACAAAGTAGTGCCAAATGAATGGCTGAGACTGCTTGGAGGCTGTAAAAGTTGTGCATGTGAAAATGAGAGGAAAGCGACCTTGGGAAGAGGAGGAGGAGGAGGAGGGGGGGTTGCGCGAAGCGCATCGCAAACCATCCTTTCAGATGTTGGCGCAGCCCCTAGTTACTACTGCTGCTGCTGCTACTACTACTACTACTACTACTATTATTATTATTATTATTATTATTATTATTATTATCCCTGAAAGGTGTTGGAGTAGGGGGTGGGGGGAGGGGAAAAATGAAAATTGTGTACCCCCCACCCCATTTCCGCACACCTGTCGGAATAAATCATGGTTTGCGGGAACGAGGAGGAGTTGGGAGCTCATATTTGCAGGGTGGCTAGCCTCAGACTCGATGTTGATGCTGATATGATTTTCTTTGGAACTCACGCAAATATTTGCGTTAAGGAAGTGTCCTGAATGCCGAAATTCCTTATTTTTTTCGTATCACTGTCGGAATAAATCATGGTTTGTGTGAACCAGGAGGAGTTGGGAGCTCATATTTGCAGGGTGTCTAGCCCCAGACTCGATGTTGATGCCGATATAATTTCTTTGGAATTCACGCAAATACTTGCGTTAGGGGAGTCCCTGAATGCCAAAATTCCTTGTTGTTTTTAGCCTATTTTCTGCACCCTCGTAGGAATAAATCACGGTTTGTGTGAACCAGGAGTTGGAAGCTCATATTGGCAGGGTGGCTACCCCCTGACTCGATGTTGATGCGGATATGATTTTTTTGGAATTCACGCAAATGTTTGCGTTAGGGGAGTGTCCTGAATGCGAAAATTCCTTGTTTTTTGGGAGTACTTGCCGGTACCTCCGGCAATTGAACGCACCCCGTCGACGAGGAAGCGGGGGTCCGGGGGGCCCTTCCCCTGAACCCAAGCCCTGCAATTGTACATACCCATTTTGGTCGCGGGTGGCACCCACACCAGAAAGTTGAGGTCTGTTTGCCACCAGGCGCCCTTTGCGATCCGAGGGAGTTAGCGGCTCATATTTGGTGTATCTGACACTTCTTCATGAACTTCTTCGAAAATATAAAAATTGTGGCGCCGGGTAGCGTAACAACCAGAAATTTAGGTTTTTGCGCCAAGCGCCGTTCGCGCACACCAGAGGGAGTTTGAGGCTGATGTTTGGTGTACCCGACACCTCTCGGTGAGCTTTCTTCGGAGATCCAAAAATTTGGTGCCGGGTGGCACAGAAACCAGAGATTTAAGGTTTTTGAGCCACCAGAGCTTACAGTTGCGTTCTGGTGGTACCTCCGGCAATTGAACGTACCCTGTCGACGGGGAAGGGGGGTTCCGGGGGGCCCCCGGGAACCCCAGCCCTGTAATTTTACGTACCCGAAGCGAATTTGCCGGCACCAAAATGAATGGCTGAGATTGCTCCAAGGCTGTAAAAATTGTGTATGTGAGAATGAGAGGAAAAGCGACCTTGGGAAGAGAGGGGGGGGTTGTGCGCGAAGCGCACTGCAAACCAACCTTTCAGGTGTTGGCGCAGCCCCTAATTATTATTATTATCATTATTATTATTATTATTATGGACACCGTGATAGCCCAGTGGTCAAGTTCTACCATCTGGGCCCTGTCGCCAGTTCGATTCCCGTCGGTGCCACCAGTATTTTCATTGAACATACCGATCCGTCTGGACCAGTATTTTCATTGAACATACCGGCCCGTCTGGAAGTGTTGGAACTGCCCTTGCGGGGGTGTCATTAGAGCTTATCGTCAATTCTTCGTACTCCCCTCACGGGTGAGACGATGGAGGCGCATGTGCAGAAATGCATCAGCCATTGACAGAGAAGCACTATTATTATTATTATTATTATTATTATTATTATTATTATTATTATTATTATTATTATTATTAATGGGGGGCACCAATACATGGTTGGGTGTCACCGCCACACGGCGGGGTTGGGGCCGTTGGCAGCTTGTTATGAGGGGTACATAATCAGTGCTCCACTGATTCATGAGACGGAAACTTTTACTGAGAGAAGATCTCTCACCACGCTCACGGCTCTTGGCTCGGGGTGGCCTCTGGTATCACTCGGGGTGCGGGGGGTGGGGGTTATCTGAGGGAGGGGGTTGGGCTCAGTGGGTCACTGGACAGGTTGGTTAACTAAACTACTGTCGGTATGAGTGGGTATGAAGGCGACAGGCCCCACACATTTCCACAAGCCTTGAAATCACTCAACTGCCACAGTAGCGACTGCCTGGACGCGGGGCTGCTGACTCACCCTCTCTCCCAGAACCCCTCGTGCTCACTTTGCGGATGCCATGGGGATGCTCTGGCGGAGGGTCGGGACGTGTTGGGTGCATGTGACCGGGCCTGTCACTTAGTGTTCTCGGTAGATGACTCTTTTGTAGCTTCTATCGGACGCAGGGTGGCTTGCCACGACACCTCAATGATGCATAGTACGTCAAGTCTCTGGCCTGGTTACGGGGGCGGGTAACTGAGGCGGGTTCCTGAAGGCTGGTTACGGAAGCTATGTTATTGTTGTTGGGTTCCTGGCTGCTATGTTATTGTTGTTGGGTTCCTGGCTGCTATGTTATTGTTGTTGGGTTCCTGGCTGCTATGTTATTGTTGTTGGGTTCCTGGCGGCGTACATGTTTATGCTTTTTTAAGGGTTGAGCTTTAAATAACCCCACTCGGGTCTTCTTTTATCGAGCTCACCACTCGGTGGATGGAGGCCTGGGGTAGACTTATACGATGTTTTTGATGCTAGGTTCCGTCTCCAGGGATTCGACTGGCATCGCTGCTTTGCCTTACCGCACTGCCTCACCCACACATCCACGCTGGCACACTGTTTCTCCTCTTGCTCTTGTACCTATGTCGCACACAGCTATGAGCTCACGCCGATGAGTGGTTGTGACGAGGTGCACCCAGCTGGATTGCGGGCGAGCCACGGCGGCCTCGCTCTCTCTCTCTCTCTCTCTCTCTCTCTCTCTCTCTCTCTCTCTCTCTCTCTCTCTCTCTCTCTCTCTCTCTCTCTTTTTTTTTTTTTTTCTTTTTTTTTTTTTTTTTTTTTTTTTTTTTTTTTTTTTTTTTTTGTTTTTGTTTTGCTTTGCTTTGCTTTGCTTTGGGCGAGGCCTAGCTTTCACATGGGCGGGCTGAGCCTATGAGGGGCGCACGATAAGCGTTCCATTGATTTATGAGACGGGTCCCAATTACTGAGAGTGACTCATGTGAGTTGCTCATCATACTCATGGCTCTTGGCTCGGGGTGGCCTCTGGAATCACAAGGGGTGGGCACTGGGGGAGGGGGTTGTGTTCAGAGGGTCACCGCGAAGGATGGTCAACCAAACTACTGTCGGTCGGAGTTTGTACGAAGGCGAGAGGCCCTACACCTTACCACAAGCCTTGAAACGACTAAATGACCAAAGTAACGACGGACCGGAGCGGGGCTCCTGGCTCACCCTCTCTCTCAGCACTCTTCGTGCTCATCCTGCGGATGCCATGGGGTTGCTCTGGCGGAGGGTTATGGGGTGGTGGGTACACGTGCACGGGCCTGTCACTCTGTGCTCTCGGTAGATGACTCACTTGCAGCGTTTATCGGACGCAGGGTGGTTTGCCACGACACCTACCTCGATGATGCACAACGGGTCCTGCCTCGTGCCTGGTTACGGATGCAGGTGAGTGTTTGTGTGTATTCCTATACATACGTACACGTATGCTTTTTAAGGGTTGAGCTTTAAATAACCCCACCTGGGTCCTCATTTATCGAGTTTACAACTCGATCAATGCGGCACCGGGGTCCCATACCACTTATGTCAGGTTCTTATGCGAAGAGCGCGGCCGCTAGTGCTGGCCCTATGGGTCAAGGCGGTAATCCTTCAGGTTTAGACGTTCCCCGTGGGAGTGCGCCTGCGGGTGGCGATGGCTACTCGGCCGGGGTGGGGTGGTCGAGTGCTCGCGTACCTGACGGGCAACCTGAATCACGTAGAGCCAGCAATCCTGCTGCATCTCGATCACCCTCCCCAACCTCGGAAGAGAAGTCACGTCCGGAAAGGTCTGGTCACGGCGTGTGGCAAGCGGTACCGCCACCGAGGAGGTGGCGGAGGAAGGTACGAAATGAGCTGGATAAGAGATGTTGCATAGTATGGGGGCTATCGCATGTCTCTCAGACAGTGGTCATGGCGCGAGAGCTCCGAATTCTCGGTCTCGGGGAAGTCGAGGTGGAATTCGCGGGCAGAGGTAGTGGGCGACATTTGCGGATTAAATGTGCGTCTTGTGAGGAGGCGGAGAAGATGGTGCGGCTGCTGCGGGAGCGTAAGTTCTTCACGGGAAAGGTTCACGTTGCGACGGGTAGGACTTTCCGGGAAAGAGAGAAGCAGCGGGCTGCACGGGGGGATGCCCAGTATGTAGAGATGCAGAGGGAGCTTCGCAAGCAGGGGTTTGGCTACTGGGTGCTCGACGTGGAAGTCGACGAGCCCCAGGGCGAAGCCTCAAGCGGTGAATCTCCCTTGGCGGAGTGGGGCGGGATGCGGGAGCTGGAGGAGCTGGGGCAGAGGGTGCAGGATGGGCCGTGGAGGGTGGCGGAGGGCTCCAGGCGGGCTCAACCGAAGCGCAGGCATCGGCATCAGCTTCGTTCTTCCCAATTTGTGAAAGGCTTCCCACTGAGGGTGGCCTCACATAATTGGCAAGGCAAAGTGGGTGCGGATAGCCCAGGCTTTGGGGAATGGCCGGAGCACTACAAGGAGCGAGGCTGGGTGATCGTCGGAGTCCAGGAGCACAACCTATCGTCGCAGAAGGTGGAGAAGCTCCAAGTCGACGGCTTCGCAGTCCTCGGCAAAGCGGCTGCAACTGGTGCGGGCTCGCGTCTCTTGGGGGGAGTCCTGACGTTGGTGGCCAACTATCTGGCACCGTGCGCTACCATTGTACAGGCGCCTGTTCCACACCCACAGCAATTGTGGGTGAGGCTGTCGTCTGGGAGCGCGACGGCGTCGGATGTGTTCGTCGGCAACGGCTACTTCCCCCAAGAAAATCAACGAGAGGAATCTATTGCAGCCTATGAGGCGTGGCAGGCGGCCGTCTCCTACTTCGCCACCAAAGGTCATGTGGTTACGGTTGGTGATGCTAATGCTAAGCTGGGGCCCGCCAGAATAGCGCGGGAGGAGGGAGTGGTGGGCCTCTTTGGCGAGATAGATGGGAGGGGTAGAGGGGTTAGGAGTGAGAATGGTGAGTTGCTGGCTGCGATGCTTGTTGCCACGGGGTTGCGCAATCTCAGTGGGTTTTCGCAACCACGGGGGACAAATATTGGTGGTCTAGGCAGGAAAATGTAGGTGGACGAAGGCATCTACTGGATTACATCTGCGTCTCTTCCGAGCTGGCGGAGGAGGCAAGCTTCGGCGTCGACGAGGTAGACCTTGATACCGACCACAAAGCTGTGTGGGCGGAACTGGTCTGGGGGGGACAGCCACCCCCCAAAAAGCAGGTAAAGAGGTACAAAGCATTCAAGGCAGACCGCTTGATAGGCAGGGTAGTTGAGGGTAAGGAGAGTGAGCTGTCTAAGCTTAGGTTGAAGTACGACGAGACCTTTGCAGCTGGTATATCGGGGCTGTTGCCAGATGGCCTCCCAGATCTATCAGCAGTGGAGGACCCGGATGAGCTTCAGCAGGAGGTAGATAGGGTCGCTAGCTTAGTGGTCCGAGCTTTCACGGGCGCAGCCGTGAAGGTCTTGGGAGTTCGGGTGATTAGGCCAGGGTTTACTAATGCATGGTTTGATGAGAGTCTTAGGGAAGCGATTGCGCGACGGAGAGAGGCATACGGCCTCTGGCGAAGGAATGAGGCCAACCGAGAGGCCTGGCAAAGATATAAAGAAGCGAGGAAGGCGGTCAGAAGGTTATGCAAGGAGAAGAAGGAGCAAGCGTGGAAGCGGGTCCAGAATGACACCGCTGCCAACTTCAGGAGCGCTACCATGGCCACGTACTGGAAGCTGTCAAAGCGTTTGGGCGGGGTTCGGCGGTCGAACGCTTCTGCTCCTGTTCGGAAGCCCGATGGCACTCTGGCATGCACACTCCGGGAAAAACTACAAGAATGGGAAGAATACCGCCGACGTATGGTGGTCCCCAAAGAAAACCAGTTTTTGGAGGATGCATGTGTAGAGGAAGTCGGTTCTGATGAGGAAGCAGCGCGGATTGAGCCCGAGCGGAAGGCCCGCGAAACCTTCCAGTATAACGACAACCTGCGCGACCAATTCGAGGCCATGGCGCAAGCCGAGGAGATCCGGACTGAGACGGGCCCGCTGGACTATGATTACACCGAGAAGGAAGTGGAGCTCTGCCAGGAAAATCTCCAGAATCACAAAGCGTGCTCACCGGATAAGATCAAGAACGAGATGCTCAAGTACGGAGGCACGCGGATTGTGAGCTTTCTGGTGCGCTTCTTCAACTGGTTGAAATCGTGCGAATACACCCCCAGCGACTGGGGCAAAGCGATTATCGTCAACATCCCAAAAGGAGGCGACACAACCGATCCGGAAAATTGGAGAGACATCGCGATTCTGAGCTGTCTGGGTAAGATGTATCTGTCCCTTATGGCGGCGAGGCTTACGGCTTTCATCGATCAGCCGGGCAGGCTTCGCCCAGAGCAGGGTGGGTTCCGGCCAAAACGTAGTACGGGGGACCAGATTTTTGTCCTTAAGGAGCGTCTGCGCCTTAGACAACAAGCTGGCCTCCGTTCTTTCGTTTTGTTCGTGGATCTGAGAAAGGCATTCCCTACGGTTTGGCGGGCCGGGTTGTTTCAGAGGCTAACCCAGATGGGGGTACAGGGCAAGTTCTATCGCATTCTGCGGCGTTTTTACCGAAGAACGTCATCGCGAGTGCTAGTCGATGGCGAACTCACTGGTGAAGTGCTGGAAGAGATGGGAGTTCAGCAAGGGTCGCCGTTGTCACCGTCGCTGTTCAACGTCTTCATGGATGAGCTAACGGTCCGAATCGCGAAAGAGTTGGAGATCGAGGACCTCAACCGCATCGAAGACATACGGACCCTGCTTTACGCCGACGACGTTGCGGTAATTGCGCATAGTGTCACGGAGCTTCAACAGATTGTAAATGTCGTGGCGACATTCGTGGAGGACTATCGGCTTGAAATCAACCTGAAACCGGGCAAGACGGAAGTCATGCCGATATACGGGCACGCCAAGTCAAAAAAGTCGCCCCCATGCGTGAGGTTCCGAGGCAAGGTTCTCAACGTCACCGACCACTACAAATACCTGGGAGTTCTGCTCACGGACACCCTCTCCGATAAACCGCAAGCGAAGCGGGCGGCGGAAATCACTGTAGCGGGAACGGCTGCCTGCTACCCCCTCTGGATTGCCCATGAAGTTCCAGCGCGTCTTCGGCTGATGAATTGGCAGCAAATGGTTGGCGCAAAGTTGCTTTACGCATCGGCTTTTTGGGATCTGCCGGGCGCCAACAAGCTGAGTAAGCTGGAGGGCGCGTTGGTAGCGCCCCTGCGGGTCATCTTGGGTGTTGGTACGCGCACAAGCGGCTGCATCACCAGGGGTTTAGGCCGCACGCCGAGTTTTAGCATCCTTGCCAAGGCGGCCCGGCTTCGGTTCCTATGGAGCATCGAGTTACTGGGCAACACAGCGCTAACACGCAGGCTTTACAACACGGGTCGGTGCAAATGGAAGGAAGATACGGAAAATTTGATCTTAGCAGATCACAGGCTGCGGGAGGGCTTGGATGCGCTCAAGCGGGTCGTGAACGAAGATGGCACGGTAGATGATAAGGACTGGCGGGCCGCTCTGGCGAACTGGAACGAGGTGGTAAAGCAATGGTCTGTCCGGCAGGAAGTAGCTGGCTGGGAGCGGCAGGCTAAGCCCTCTGATGGGCTTAGGGTGCTGCTTAGCCAGATGTCTTCCCGCTCTGCTTTCCCACGTTGGCGGGCGCTGGAGGGGGGAAGTCACAACCTTATCAGAAGGCGATTGTTGAGCTGCAACAATCGCCTTCGCCTTTACCGATCCAAATTTGGCTCATGCTCGCCGGACTGCTCAAGCTGTTTCGCCTTGTGTGGGACTGAGGTTAACGAGTCGTTACGTCACTTCCTGCTGCATTGCCCAACGTTTGCGAGCTCTCGTGAGGCACTGTTTAAGTTTATCGATGAGGCGCAAGCCCGGCAGCCCCTCGTGCTGAATCGAGGAGGGCTTTATCACAGGGAACTGCGGGAGGCAGAGGAGGAGATGAGGCTCTTCAAAGAGGAATGGCTGAAGGGGGAGGATGAAAAGATGGCGGCGATGCTCGGCGTTTTGTTTATCCCTGTCCCAGAAGAGGTGGAGGAGGAGTTAGGAAGGTTTGTTGCCACCATCTGGAAGGAGTGGGAGGAGTTGGAGGCGCAGACCAGGGAGGCAGAGGGGGCGGAGGAGGAGGTGATCGACCTCACGGTCGTTCAGGAGGTGGGTAGAAGGAGGGGAAGGCCTAGTCAGGTAGAATGTCTGGCTAGATCTGTTGTAGGTGGAGGTCAGCGCAGCGTCGCGGACTTCTTCTCGGCAGATAACTCCTCTCACTCCTTGCACCCACTTGCACATGCACAGCACGCTCATTTGCACATTGCACTGCCAGTCGAGTCTTTGGAGCGGAGCCGCGTCACCGAACGGTCCCGTGCTACCAATGGAGGCACATGTCCGACAGGATCAAAGGCCAATTGACTGATAAGTCTATTATTATTATTATTATTATTATTATTATTATTATTATTATTATTATTATCACTATTACTACTACTACTACTACTGCTACTACTACTACTATTATTATCATCATCATTATTATTATTATTATTATTATTATTATTATTATTATTATTATTATTATTATTATTATTATTATTATTATTATTATTATTATTATTATTAATGGACACCGTGATAGCCCAGTGGTCAAGTTCTACCATCTGGGCCCTGTCGCCAGTTCGATTCCCGTCGGTGCCACCAGTATTTTCATTGAACATACCGGTCTATTTCTGGACCAGTATTTTCATTGAACATACCGGCCCGTCTGGAAGTGTTGGAACTGCCCTTGCGGGGGTGTCATTAGAGCTTATCGTCAATTCTTCGTACTCCCCTCACGGGTGAGACGATGGAGGCGCATGTGCAGAAATGCATGAGCCATTGACAGAGAAGCACTATTATTATTATTATTATCATTATTATCGTTATTGTTATTATCATTATGATCCCTGAAAGGTGTTGAGAGTAGGGGGTGGGGGGTTTGGGGGAGGGGAAAAATGAAAATTGTGTACCCCCCCCAACCATTTCGGCACCCCTGTCGGAATAAATCATGCTTTGTGAGAACGAGGAGGAGTTGGGAGTTCATATTGGCAGGGTGGCTAGCCAGACTCGATGTTGATGCTGATATGATTTTCTTTTGGAATTCATATTTGCGTTAGGGCAGTGTCCTGAATGCCAAAATTCCTTCTTTTTTTTCGCACCCCTGTCGAAATAAATCATGCTTTGCGTGAACCAGGAGGAGTTGGGAGCTCATATTGACAGGGTGGCTAGCCACAGACTCGATGTTGATGCTGATATAATTTCTTTGTAATTCACACAATTATTTGCGTTAGGGGAGTGTCCTGAATGCGAAAATTCCTTGTTGTTTTAGCCTATTTTCTGCACCCTCGTCGGAATAAATCACGGTTTGTGTGAACCAGGAGGAGTTGGGAGCTCATATTGGCAGGGTAGCTAGCCCCAGACTCGATGTTGATGCTGATATAATTTTTTTGGAATTCACGCAAATGTTTGCGTTAGGGGAGTGTCCTGAATGCGAAAATTCCTTGTTTTTTGGGAGTACTTGCCGGTACCTCCTGCGATTGAACGTACCCTGTCGACGGGGAAGGGGGGTGGGGGGAAAGGTACGGGTGACACTTTCCCCTGGAACCCAAGCCCTGTAATTGTACATGCCCGCTTTGGTCGCGGGTGGCACACAAACCAGAAAATTGAGGTCTTGTGCCACCAGGCGCCGTTTGCGCACACCAGAGGGAGTTAGCGGCTGATATTTGGTGTATCTAACACTTCTTGATGAGCTCTCTTCAAAAATATGAAAATAGTGGTGCCGGGTGGCGTAAAAACCAGAAAATCCAGATTTTGCGCCACCAGGCGCCGTTCGTGCGCACCAGAGGGAGTTTGAGGCTGATGTTTGGTGTACCCGACACCTCTCGGTGACCTCTCTTCGGAGATCCAAAAGTTTTGGTGCCGGGTGGAACAAAAACAAGAGACTTCGGGTTTTTGTGCCACCAGAGCTTACACTTGCGTTCTGCTGGTACCTCCGGCTATTGAACGTAACCTGTCGACAGGGAAGGGGGGGTCCGGCGGGCCACCGGGAACTCCAGCCCTGCATTGTACGTACCCCACGCGAATTAGCCTGCACCTAAATGAATGGCTGAGAATGCTCCAAGGCTCTAAGAGTTGTGCCGCCATGGTTTATGCAGGTTTACCTCCGGCAATTGAACGTACCCTGTCGATTGTGGAAAGGGGGTCCGGGGGGCCTCCCCCGGAAATCCAAGCACTGTAATTGTACGTATCCGAAGCGAATTTGCCGGCACCAAAATGAATGGCTAAGACTGCTCCAAGGCTGTAAAAGATGTGCGTGTGCGAATAAGAGGAAAAGCGACCTTGGAAGAGGGTGGAAAGGGGGGGGCGCGAAGCGCACCGCAAACCATACTTTTAGGTGTTGGTGCAGCTCCTAGTTATTATTATTATTATTATTATTATTATTATTATTATCCCTGAAAGGTGTTGGAGTAGGGGGTGGGGGATTTGAGGGAGGGGGAAAATGAAAATTGTGTACCCCACCCCGCATTTTCGCACCCCTGTCGCAATAAATCATGGTTTGTGGGAAGGAGGAGGAGTTGGGAGCTCATATTTGCAGGGTGGCTAGCCCCACACTCGATGTTGGTGCTGATATGATTTTTTTGAAATTCACGCAAATATTTGCGTTAGGGCAGTGTCCTGAATGCCAAAATTCCTTGTTTTGTTCTGCACCCTTGTCGGAATAAATCATGGTTTGTGTGAACCAGGAGGAGTCGGGAGCTCATAATGACAGGGTGGCTAGCCCCAGACTCGATGTTGATGCTAATATATATTTTTTTGGAATTCACGCAAATATTTGCGTTAGTGGAGTGTCCTGAATGCAAAAATTCCTTGTTTTTTTGGGCATATTTTCTGCTCTCCCATCGGAATAAATCATCGTTTGTGTGAACCAGGAGTTGGGAGCTCATTTTGACAGGGTGGTTAGCCCCAGACTAGATCTTGATGTTGATATAGTTTTTGTCAGGAATTCACGCAAATATTTGCGTTAGGCGAGTGTCCTGAAGGCCAAAATTCCTTGTTTTTTGGAGTACTTGCAGGTACCTCCTGCAATTAAACGTACCCTGTCGACGGGGAAGGGGGTGTCCTCCCCCCGGGAACCCCAGCCCTGCAATCGTACGTACCAGTTTTGGTCGCGGGTGGCACCCAAACCAGAAAATTGAGGTCCTTTTGCCATCAGGCGCCGTTTGCGCACACCAGAGGGAGTTAGCGGCTGATATTTGGTATATCTGACACTTCTTGATGAGCTCTCTTCGAAAATATAAAAACTGTGGTGCCGGATGGCCTACATATCGGAAAATTGAAGTTTTTGCGCCACCAAGCGCCGTTTGCGCACACCAGAGGGAGTTTGAGGCTGATGTTTGGTGTACCCGACACCTCTCCGTGCGCTCTCTTCGGGAATAAAAAAGTTTTGGTGGCGGGTGGCACAAAAACCAGAGATTTTAGGTTTTTGTCCCACCAGAGCTTATACTTGCGATCTGCTGGTACCTCCGGCAATTGAACGTACCCAGTCGACGGGGAAGGGGGGGTCCTTTCCCCCCGGGAACCCCAGCCCGACGGGGGGGGGGGGGGGGGGGTGCGCGAAGCGCACCGCAAACCATCCTTTCAGGTGTTGGCGCAGCCCCTAGTTATTATTATTATTCAGCCCAATGGCCTCAAGGCGTTAAACTGTGACGCCAACTCATAACCCTTTGGTGGTAGATGCTGGGGAGGAGGGTCGTTGCGCGCGTAAAAGATCTTAAACTCCGCATATGCTGGTTGATAGCCCAGGACCCAGCAGACACCAGATTGTTATGGGTGGGGTTTCGAGGCAGCTCTAGCAACCGCGCTTGGTGTATGCACTTGCACATTCGGTGACGTCTTGCAAGAGGTTGCTGGGACTGCGGAATAACCTCGGCTTAGTGCAGTCTTGCCCTCAGGAGCTCCATCGGTGGCCCCGATCATCAGGCGAGAGACTGACACTGGGGGGTGGAGGACCTCGAACAAGGGTATTGGAGGCTTATGTCCGTTGAGGATATGCCATTAGCTGCATCAGTACGCCTCAGATATAGTAAATCTGCCTTGGAGTGTTGACTGTGACATATTTGAGGGAAATCCCGATGAAAAAACCTAGTCACACTTGCTAAACAGAGTTCCAGCCCAATGGCCTCAAGGCGTTAAACTGTGACGCCAACTCATAACCCTTTGGTGGTAGATGCTGGGGAGGAGGGTCGTTGCGCGCGTAAAAGATCTTAAACTCCGCATATGCTGGTTGATAGCCCAGGACCCAGCAGACACCAGATTGTTATGGGTGGGGTTTCGAGGCAGCTCTAGCAACCGCGCTTGGTGTATGCACTTGCACATTCGGTGACGTCTTGCAAGAGGTTGCTGGGACTGCGGAATAACCTCGGCTTAGTGCAGTCTTGCCCTCAGGAGCTCCATCGGTGGCCCCGATCATCAGGCGAGAGACTGACACGGGGGGGTGGAGGACCTCGAACAAGGGTATTGGAGGCTTATGTCCGTTGAGGATATGCCATTAGCTGCATCAGTACGCCTCAGATATAGTATTATTATTACTATTATTATGGACACCGTGATAGCCCAGTGGTCAAGTTCTACCATCTGGGCCCTGTCGCCAGTTCGATTCCCGTCGGTGCCACCAGTATTTTCATTGAACATACCGGTCCGTCTGGAAGTGTTGGAACTGCCCTTGCGGGGGTGTCATTAGAGCCTATCGTCAATTCTTCGTACTCCCCTCACGGGTGAGACGATGGAGGCGCATGTGCAGATTTGCATTAGCCATTGACAGAGAAGCACTATTATTATTATTATTATCATTATTATTATTTGGACACCGTGATAGCCCAGTGGTCAAGTTCTACCATCTGGGCCCTGTCGCCAGTTCGATTCCCGTCGGTGCCACCAGTATTTTCATTGAACATACCGGTCTATTTCTGGACCAGTATTTTCATTGAACATACCGGCCCGTCTGGAAGTGTTGGAACTGCCCTTGCGGGGGTGTCATTAGAGCTTATCGTCAATTCTTCGTACTCCCCTCACGGGTGAGACGATGGAGGCGCATGTGCAGAAATGCATCAGCCATTGACAGAGAAGCACTATTATTATTATTATTATTATTATTATTACTACTATTATTATTATTATTATAATTATTATCATCATCATTACTATTATTATTATTATGGTTTCGAGGCTATGTCGTTGTGTTGGCTCCGAGGCTATGTTGTTGTGTTGGTTCCGAGGCTATGTAGTTGTGTTGGTTCCGAGGCTCTGTTGTGTGGGTTCCGAGGCTATGTCGATGTGGGTTCCGAGGCTATGTTGTTAGGCCATGTCGTTGTGTTGTTTTTTATAAGACATACACCACGTGGGATCAAAGGGGTATTTACATTCCGCGATCTAGGGGTGGTGACGGGTTTCGAGGCGTCCCAGATACTTACCACAAAACGTCCTCATGCGCTGGCAGACCGCATGAAATGTCTGCTACCCCTGTGAGTACCTCCATGCGGGACCTATGTCTGCTAAAATGTTATGGATAGCGTTTTGAGGCAGTTCTAGCCAGCATGCTTGGTGTATGCACTTGCACATTCGGCGACGGTTTGCAAGAGGTCTGCGGAGTAACCTCTGCTTAGTGCGATCTTGCCCTCAGGAGCTCGACCGGTGGCACTGCTTACCAGGGAGGGGGGTGCACAATTTCCATTTTCCACCTCCCCCAAACCCCGACCCCCTACTCCCAACACCTTTCAGGGATAATAACTATACTACCACTACTACTACTACTACTAATAATAATAATAATAATTAGGGGCTGCGCCAACACCTGAAAGGATGGTTTTCAGTGCGCTTCGCTGGGGGTACACAATTTCCCCCTCCCCCCAAACCTTCACTCCCTACTCCCAACACTTTTCATGGATAATAGTTTTCTCCATGGCGTACTGATGTAGCTGCATGGCACGATCGTGTCCGGGCATAAGCCCCCAATACCCTTGTTCCGGGTACCCCCTTGCCTGAACAGAATAAATCATGGTTTGTGGAAACCAGGAGGAGTTAGGAGCTCATATTTGCAAGGTGGCTAGCCCGGTTTCGATGTTGATGCTGGTATAATTTGTTTTGGAATTCACGCAAATGTTTGCGTTAGAGGAGTGTCCTGCATGCAAAATTCATTGTTTTTAAAGCAATTTTCTGCACCCTTGTCGCGGAGTAATCATGGTTTGCGTGAACCAGGAGTTGGGAGCTCACATTGAAAGGGCCTTACGGCGTTAAACTGTGTATGCTGGGGAGGAGGATGGTGGGACGTCCATAAAAGATCTATAACTCCGCTATACTTGTTGGTAGCCCCCCCCCCCCCCCCACACACACACACACCACCCGCATTTTGGCGCACCTGTCGGAATAAATCATGGTTTGTGAGAACCAGGAGTTGGTAGCTCATATTTGAAGGGTTGCTAAGCCTCAGACTCGATCTTGATGCTAGCAAGATTTTTTTGGAATTACCGCAAATATTTGAGGGGAGTGTCCTGTGCCAAAATTTCTTGCTTTTTTTAGCTCCATTTCTGCAACCCTGTCGGAATAAATCATAGTTTGTGGGAACCAGGTGGAGTTGGAAGCTCATATTGACAGGGTGGCTAGCCACAGACTTGATGTTGATGCTGCTATAGTTTTTTTTTTTTTTTTTTTTTTTTTTTTTTTTTTTTTTTTTTTGTTGTTGTTGTTGTTTGTTTTGTTTTGAATCATGCAAATATTTCGTTATGTGAGTGTCCTGAATGCCAAAATTACTTTTTTTTTGTTGGGAGTACTTGCCGGTACTACTTTGTCATAACATTCGAATTTCATAATTTCAACTGTATCCCTCAAAAAGAGCCCGTGACAAGCTTGCGAAAACACAAAGAATCAGCCCCCCAACCCCTGTTGCACAACTCTTAGAGCCTTGGAGCATTCTCAGCCATTCATTTAGCACTACTTTGCCAAAATCTTTGTAAATCTCTTTTTCAACTGGTTCACTACCTAGAGCGCGTCCCGAGGTTGTGAAAACCAAAAAATCAGCCCTCAACCCTTCTGGCACAACTTTGGGAGCCTTGGAGCATTCCCAGCCATTCATTTTTGTGCACAGACTAATTCGTTTCGGGTTACGCACTATTGCAGGGCTGGGTTCTCGGGGGGAGGCCCCCCCCCCCCCCCCCCCCTTTCCACAGTAGACAGGGTACGTCAATTGCCGGGTAACCGGCATAAACACTTCTGGCACAAGTCAAAGAGCCTTGGAGCAATCTCAGCCATTCATTTTGGTGCCGGCCAATTCGCGTGGGATACGTACAATTGCGGGGCTTGGGGTGCCGGGGGAAGGACCCCCCTTCCCCGTCGACAGGGTACGTTCAATTGCCGGAGGTACCAAAATGAATGGCTGAGATTTCCCCAAGGCTGTGAAAGTTGTGCATGAGAGAATGAGAGGAAAAGCGACCTTGGGAAGAGGGGGGGCTTGCGAGAAGCGCACAGCAAACCATCCTTTCAGGTGTTGGCGCAGCCCCTTGTGATTATTATTATTATTATTAAATCTGCCTTGGAGTGTTGACTGTGACATATTTGAGGGAAATCCCGATGAAAAAACCTAGTCACACTTGCTAAACAGAGTTCCAGCCCAATGGCCTCAAAGCGTTAAACTGTGACGCCAACTCATAACCCTTTGGTGGTAGATGCTGGG
>WBZZ01003246.1:170000-184709 GCA_019918135.1 Paulinella micropora
CATCAGTTTCTCGCCCAGGAGAACATCCCCGCACAAATAATCAAGCAGCAAGGATCTGCCTCATGACTCGAAAAACATCGTCATCACCATCGTCATCACAATCCTTATCATCACAGCATAGTTCTCCTCCTCCTCCTCCTCCTCCTCCTCCTTCTTCTTCTTCTTCTTCTTCCTACCCCTCCTCCTCCTATTATTATTATTATTATTATTATTATTATTATTATTATTATTATTATTATTATCATTATTATCATTATTACTATTATTATTATTACTACTACTACTACTACTACTAGTACTACTACTACTATTATTATTATTATTATTATATTATTATTAACAATAATAATATTATCAAATTATTATTACTATTATTATTATTATTATTATTATTATTATTATTATTATTATTATTATTACTACTACTACTACTACTACTACTATTATTATTATTATTATTATTATTATTATTATTATTATTTCTGCCTTGGAGTGTTGACTGTGACATATTTGAGGGAAATCCCGATGAAAAAACCTAGTCACACTTGCTAAACAGAGTTCCAGCCCAATGGCCTCAAGGCGTTAAACTGTGACGCCAACTCATAACCCTTTGGTGGTAGATGCTGGGGAGGAGGGTCGTTGCGCGCGTAAAAGATCTTAAACTCCGCATATGCTGGTTGATAGCCCAGGACCCAGCAGACACCAGATTGTATGGGTGGGGTTTCGACGCAGCTCTAGCAACCGCGCTTGGTGTATGCACTTGCACATTCGGTGACGTCTTGCAAGAGGTTGCTGGGACTGCGGAATAACCTCGGCTTAGTGCAGTCTTGCCCTCAGGAGCTCCATCGGTGGCCCCGATCATCAGGCGAGAGACTGACACGGGGGGGTGGAGGACCTCGAACAAGGGTATTGGAGGCTTATGTCCGTTGAGGATATGCCATTCGCTGCATCAGTACGCCTCAGATATAGTATTATTATTATTATTATTATTATTATTATTATTATTATTATTATTATTATTCTTATTATTATTATTATTATTATTTACCATCTGGGCCCTGTCGCCAGTTCGATTCCCGTCGGTGCCACCGGTATTTTCATTGAACATACCGGTCCGTCTGGACGTGTTGGAACTGCCCGTGCGGGGGTGTCATTAGAGCCTATCGTCAATTCTTCGTACTCCCCTCACGGGTGAGACGATGGAGGCGCATGTGCAGATTTGCATCAGCCATTGACAGAGAAGCACTATTATTATTATTATTATTATTATTATTATTATTATTATTATTATATTAATTATTATTATTATTATTATTATTATTATTATTATTATTATTATTATTGTTATTATTATTATTATTATTATGGACACCGTGATAGCCCAGTGGTCAAGTTCTACCATCTGGGCCCTGTCGCCAGTTCGATTCCCGTCGGTGCCACCAGTATTTTCATTGAACATACCGGTCTATTTCTGGACCAGTATTTTCATTGAACATACCGGCCCGTCTGGAAGTGTTGGAACTGCCCTTGCGGGGGTGTCATTAGAGCTTGTCGTCAATTCTTCGTACTCCCCTCACGGGTGAGACGATGGAGGCGCATGTGCAGAAATGCATCAGCCATTGACAGAGAAGCACTATTATTATTATTATTATTATTATTATTATTATTATTATTATTATTATTATTATCATCATCATCACCATCATCATTATCATATTATTGTTCTTAAATGATGCTTTCTTCAGCCTAAAATAAAAACAAGATTTGGAATGGCTAGAAGCGCAGGTCGTTACCTGCAGAACCCGGCTGCTGCTGCTTGGACTCGTCTGTAGACTTCTCAAGCGAGTCCTAGCACAGAGCGGAAACACTCCAGCTGACTCAAGCACGCTTTTCCGTTACACTCGCTGGCTAAGCACGCATCGATTGGTGCACACATTTTAGTATGTGATTGTTGTTGTCGTTGTTGTTGTCTATTGCGCATTTTCTGCTGAGCGTCTTGAGGTGGAGATGCTGCGTGCCTTGATGGAAAGGAATCTGGACAGCGGAAGGGAGGACAGCGCCTGAGCCACCAGACACGCCACTGCCAACGGCTCGGAATCTTGCAGACGTTCTAAACACACAGCGCTCACGACACCTTCATGCGCATTGAGAACACTTTGAAGAATTTTGAATAAAGTCATATTGGCAGGGTTGGGTAGGCGTAGACAGGTGCAAACTGCTCAAGGCATGTCTGGGCGGCGGCTGGTACCGAGTACAGACAGGCACACAGGCGAGTCCAGTTGCAGCGGAGGAGCCTCAATGGCAGGAGGCGCAAGCTCAGCAGCAGAGGCCCCAGCAGCTGTGGCAGCTACAGATGCGGAAGGTTCGGATGAAACCGGCGAAGCAAGCTCAGGTGATTCGAGTTGCGACGTTGCAGTCTCAGGTGAAGTGGAAGCAGGACCCAGCTCAGCAGCAGCAGCAGCCGCCGCAGCCAGAGGAGCTTCAGCCGCGGAAGACTCAGAAGAAGCCGGCGCAGAAAGAGAGGATGGTGGGGATGAGGTACTTGGCAACGAGTGGTTGTCTACATCTTCCCGTTCCCTCTCGTTCGTGTCCACTGATCTGACTCCCATTTCAGTATGGCAGCTCGATGTCTCCTCAACCTTGACGTGCAACGACTCTGCCTGGCTCTCAAGGCGCAACGCCTCTGTTGTCTGGCTCTCCTCTTGCTTCAACTGTAGTTGGACGTTGCTTTCCTATTAAGGCACACGTGGGTGGTTTGCGGCGCAATCGCTGGGTTGAGTGGTCACGTGTGCCAGAGAGCGTGCGTGTGGCGCTTACCTGATCTTGGTTGGCTGGATTGTCGGTGGGCTGGGGCGTCCGCGGGCTTGGCGCAGGCGGGTCGCTAGTCCTGTCGCCGGCTGGCTCCTGCTGCTGCGAGGTCCTGCGACTCTTGCGCTTACCCCAGCCCTTCCACACCACACGCTTCGCGCCTTGACTCTCCTCCTTGCCACGAGTCAAGCTTTCCTTTCTCTCGACACGCTTTAAGTCTTGCTTCTCCGCACACAGCACATCGTCCTTGTTCTTGTTCTCTTCCACAGGCTGCACGCCATGAGGGTCCTCCAGCGGCGGAAGGGCATAATCTGTCCGCTCGGATGGCGCGCCCTGAGTGATCAGCGCGGCGCTTGCAGCACACAGCGCATCCACCGACTTGCCGTCCTGCAGACGCGTGTGTGTGCGCAGAGATACATGCATGCCTGTCTGGCTGTAAGTATGCATATACGCATACATCAGACATGCATGCATGCATCATGCACTCATACATGCATGTATGCGCGCATACAGACACATATGCATCGTAGCATAACTTTTCATACATTCCTGCATACACACATACACGTACACTGATATACACTGATATCACCGTTTCATATAAATATCATGTTATCATGTATGTATGCATGTTAGAAGTATGTTACGTCATCTTCTGGTATACATACATACTTACATACATACATACATACATACACACACACAAATATATATATATATATATGTATATATATATGTATAAATATATATACATATACAAATAAATCAATAAATAAATAAATAAATAAATAATAAATAAATAAATAAATAAATAAATAAATAAATAGATAAGTAAATAAATAAATATACATATACATACATATACATATATATATACATGTATATATATAATATAATATAATATAATATAATATAATATAATATAATATAATATAATATAATATATATAATATAATATAATATTATATAATATTATATAATATTATGTAATATTATGTAATATTATATTATCTTATATTATATTATATTATATTATATATATATAATATATATTATATATATATATATATACATACATACATATATACATATACATATACATATACATACATACATACATACATACACACACACAGACACACACACATATATATTATATATATTATATATATATATATATACATATATATGTATGTATATATGCAACTGCGCGCATGGAGAACAAACCTTGACCCCTCGACTCTGCTGCAGCTTAGATCGTATTATATATATTATATATATATATATATATACATATATATGTATGTATATATGCAACTGCGCGCATGGAGAACAAACCTTGACCCCTCGACTCTGCTGCAGCTTAGATCGCACCCATCGCGCCTCGTCGCTGGACAAGAAAGAACGGAGGCACACGTGCAAATATACAAAAAAGGGCCTTGGGGAGGTAAGCCAAGCGATTACATGATAGCCTCACTACAAGTAGAACCAAGACGGGACCAAGTCTGCTACAAGGCAGAAGGGGTGCGACCTGAAGCCCATGGCTTGCAGCGCCGAGCAGACGCGCTCGGGGCTGTAGCTTGCGCCGTTGGAGTAGCTGGCGGTCACAGCTGTGCGCGCACGCCGCATTAGGTTCAACCAGGCCAGCCGCAACTCAAAGTTCCGTCGACGGCGCTGCCCAACCGCCCTTCCGTCCTATCAAGGCATTACGGTGAGACTTGCAACGCTGAAATTTGGTACTTTTGATATATTTCAAGTCAACAAAAAGAAGGGGGGGGGGGGAACAGAGGGGAATGAAGTGGAGAAAAAGACACGCACTGAGAGCGAAATCGAGTCTTGAATAGTCACGTCATTGAACAGCAGAACAAGTCTTGGAGGTCCAAGCAAGCAAAAGGCAGAACAAAGATCCAATCTCGAGAGCATGAAAGACCGAGGGCTGGGATTCACTGATTTCCAACAGCACAGGAAGCACTCGAGCAGCCACACCGGATTGAAGACCTAGGACAAATCAACGACAAAATATAGGTGTGTTTCATAGTTCAAAGTCACTCTACATCCTATGCGTAGCATTCGTACCACTAGTGAACGAGTGCTACGCGTAGGATGTAGAGTGACTTTGAACTATGAAACACGAGGTGCGATTGATGTTTTGTCAAAAAACACTGCCAACTTCTACTATAGGCCTCTAAGGCAAGAAACACCTGATCCTGGTTGGAGCACGTGGTCGCCCTCGCGGCTAACAAGGAGTCTGGCCAGGGCGGCCACGGCCAGCGCGGTGTTAGCGGCAGAGCCCTGCCGCGCCACCTGCAGCAGCTGGCCCAGCAGCGCCTGCCCCAGCTCGCCGCTGCCGATCTGCCATCCGCGCAGCACCCCGCCCAAGCCACCAGCAGCCTCCTGCGCCGCGGCCAGGTTGCGCTCACCGGGCGGCTGGGACAGCAGCGACGCCAGCCGTAACACCGGCGACACGTCTGCGGCTGGTGACGCGCACGGGGACACGGGCAGGAGCGAATTGATGAGCAGCGACAGAACAGCACACGCTGCGGAACGCACGCCTGCCAGACCAAGCACGAACGCAGACAAGAAACATCTTCTTAAGCAGAAAGAGCCGGAAGATTCCAGAGAAAAACTCCCTCTTCCCAATTCAACCCCTGAAGAAAATCAAAATGAGAAACGAAAAAGGAATTAAAAGTTTGCCATGACTTGTTATAAAACGATGTGACAAGCAATTAAAATAGAAATAGAAAAACAGCAAATAAATAGTGATTTTTAATCAATTACAAATGAATAAATAAATAAATAAATAAATAAATAAATAAGTAAGTAAGAAAATAAATAAATAAATCAAGAAATGAAAAGGACATAGAAGGAAAGAGAAGACTAAGACCAGCGGAGGCAGAGAAGAAATAGATGAAGAGAGACAGAAGCATGAAAAACGAGACCATCGTTGGCTCCACTGAGCTGTGCATCTAGTGAAGGGCGCAGACTCAAGAGCTGCATCCACAGTGCACAGGAGAAGGGATAGCATCAGCAAGCAAAAGGAACAGTAGCAGGCAGTAGCAGCTACTAGCAGTAGTAGAGTAGTCGTCGTGTAGTAGTAGTAGTAGTAGTAGTAGTAGTAGTAGTACTAAGAGAAGGGATAGCATCAGCAAGAGAAAGGAACACGAACAGTAGTAGCAGTAGCAGCTACTAGCAGTAGTAAGGAGAGCAGTAGTAGAGTAGTCGTCGTGTAGTAGTAGTAGTAGTAGTAGTAGTAGTAGTAGTAGTAGTAGTATTAAGAGAAGGGATAGCATCAGCAAGAGAAAGGAACACGAACAGTAGTAGCAGTAGCAGCTAATAGCAGTAGTAAGGAGAGCAGTAGTAGAGTAGTCGTCGTGTAGTAGTAGTAGTAGTAGTAGTAGTACTAAGAGAAGGGATAGCATCAGCAAGAGAAAGGAACACGAACAGTAGTAGCAGTAGCAGCTAATAGCAGTAGTAAGGAGAGCAGTGGTAGAGTCGTCGTCGTCGTAGTAGTAGTAGTAGTAGTAGTAGTAGTAGTAGTAGTAGTAGTGGTGGTAGTAGTAGTAGTAGTAGTAGTAGTAGTAGTAGTAGTAGTAGAAGTAGTAGTAGTAGTAGTAGAAGTAGTAGTAGTAGTAGTAGTAGTAGTAGTGGATAGGAGGACGACGGTGGAAGCAGAGGCGCAGCGAAAGAGGCGCAGCTGGAAGGTGGGTGGGAGGCTGGGTAGGTGAGAGGAGCGGACCTGTTGGAGTCCGCGTTTGAAGGAGCTCCAGTTGCCGCGGCTCGGGCTCGTGGTGGTATACGACGGGTCCAGCAAAGCAAGCGAAGCCATGATATAGTTCATATAACTGCAAACAATAAGGTGAAGAAGACAGGCAACGGGACGTGAATGTCAGCTCAGAGACAGCTGTGTCTACGGTTGGTAAATATTTGTTGAATCCTAGAAGAAATCTTGCAGTACTACATCGTATCATATGCGCCCACGATCGGTGATTGATCTCTACACATGTTGGCACTAGAACTAGCTATACTACTTGCCGAGTGTAATATCAACAGGCACTTACATGGTACTGTATGCCCGCAGTGCACGCTTAGCCACCTAATCACACACACAGAATGCGCCTCAGTACCTGCATTTAAGAATAAATAAATAAATAAATAAATAAATAAATAAATAAATAACGCCAACAACATCAACAACAGCAATAATAATAATAATAATAATAATAATAATAATAATAATAATAATAGTAGTAGTAGTAGTAGTAGTCGTAGTAGTAGTAGAAGTAGTAGTAGTAGTACTAGAAGTAGTAGTAGTAGTTGTAGCAGCAGCAGCAGCAGCAGCAGCAGTAGTAGTAGTAGTAGTAGTAGTAGTAATAATAATAATAATAATAATAATAATAATAATAATAATAATAATAATGGTAGTAGTAGTAGTAGTAATTTTGATAATAACAATAATAATAATAATAATAATAATAATAATAATAATAATAATAATAATAATAATAATAGTGCTTCTCTGTCAATGGCTGATGCAATCTGCACATGCGCCTCCATCGTCTCACCCGTGAGGGGAGTACGAAGAATTGACGATAGGCTCTAATGACACCCCCGCACGGGCAGTTCCAACACTTCCAGACGGACCGGTATGTTCAATGAAAATACTGGTGGCACCGACGGGAATCGAACTGGCGACCGGGCCCAGATGGTAGAACTTGACCACTGGGCTATCACGGTGTCCATAATAATAATAATAATAATAATAATAATAATAATAATAATAATAATAATAATAATAATAATAATAACAATAATAACAATAATAATAATAATAATAACAATAATAATAGTGCTTCTCTGTCAATGGCTGATGCATTTCTGCACATGCGCCTCCATCGTCTCACCCGTGAGGGGAGTACGAAGAATTGACGATAAGCTCTAATGACACCCCCGCAAGGGCAGTTCCAACACTTCCAGACGGGGGCCGGTATGTTCAATGAAAATACTGGTCCAGACGGATCGGTATGTTCAATGAAAATACTGGTGGCACCGACGGGAATCGAACTGGTGACAGGGCCCAGATGGTAGACTTGACCACTGGGCTATCACGGTGTCCTAACAATAATAATAATAATAATAATAATAATAATAATAATAATAATAATAATAATAGTAGTAGTAGTAGTAGTAGTGGTAATAGTAATAATAAAATAATAATAATAATAATAATAATAATAATAATAATAATAAATCATTATTATTATTATTATTATTATTATTATTATTATTTTGGGGGGCACCAATACATGGTTGGGTGTCACCGCCACACGGCGGGGTTGGGGCCGTTGGCAGCTTGTTATGAGGGGTACATAATCAGTGCTCCACTGATTCATGAGACGGAAACTTTTACTGAGAGAAGCTCTCTCACCACGCTCACGGCTCTTGGCTCGGGGTGGCCTCTGGTATCACTCGGGGTGCGGGGGGTGGGGGTTATCTGAGGGAGGGGGTTGGGCTCAGTGGGTCACTGGACAGGTTGGTTAACTAAACTACTGTCGGTATGAGTGGGAATGAAGGCGACAGGCTCCACACATTTCCACAAGCCTTGAAATCACTCAACTGCCACAGTAGCGACTGCCTGGACGCGGGGCTGCTGACTCACCCTCTCTCCCAGAACCCCTCGTGCTCACTTTGCGGATGCCATGGGGATGCTCTGGCGGAGGGTCGGGACGTGTTGGGTGCATGTGACCGGGCCTGTCACTTAGTGTTCTCGGTAGATGACTCTTTTGTAGCTTCTATCGGACGCAGGGTGGCTTGCCACGACACCTCAATGATGCATAGTACGTCACGTCTCTGACCTGGTTACGGGGGCGGGTAACTGAGGCGGGTTCCTGAAGGCTGGTTACGGAAGCTATGTTATTGTTGTTGGGTTCCTGGCTGCTATGTTATTGTTGTTGGGTTCCTGGCTGCTATGTTATTGTTGTTGGGTTCCTGGCTGCTATGTTATTGTTGTTGGGTTCCTGGCTGCTATGTTATTGTTGTTGGGTTCCTGGCTGCTATGTTATTGTTGTTGGGTTCCTGGCGTACATGTTTATGCTTTTTTAAGGGTTGAGCTTTAAATAACCCCACTCGGGTCTTCTTTTATCGAGCTCACCACTCGGTGGATGGAGGCCTGGGGTAGACTTATACGATGTTTTTGATGCTAGGTTCCGTCTCCAGGGATTCGACTGGCATCGCTGCTTTGCCTCACCGCACTGCCTCACCCACACATCCACGCTGGCACACTGTTTCTCCTCTTGCTCTTGTACCTATGTCGCACACAGCTATGAGCTCACGCCGATGAGTGGTTGTGACGAGGTGCACCCAGCTGGATTGCGGGCGAGCCACGGCGGCCTCGCTCTCGCTCGCTCTCTCTCTCTCTCTCTCTCTCTCTCTCTCTCTCTCTCTCTCTCTCTCTCTCTCTCTCTTTTTTTTTTTTTTTTTTTTTTTTTTTTTTTTTTTTTTTTGTTGTTGTTGCTTTGCTTTGCTTTGCTTTGGGCGAGGCCTAGCTTTCACATGGGCGGGCTGAGCCTATGAGGGGCGCATTTTTTTTTTTTTTTTTTTTTTTTTTTTTTTTTTTTTGTTGTTGCTTTGCTTTGCTTTGCTTTGGGCGAGGCCTAGCTTTCACATGGGCGGGCTGAGCCTATGAGGGGCGCACGATAAGCGTTCCATTGATTTATGAGACGGGTCCCAATTACTGAGAGTAACTCATGTGAGTTGCTCATCATACTCATGGCTCTTGGCTCGGGGTGGCCTCTGGAATCACAAGGGGTGGGCACTGGGGGAGGGGTTGTGTTCAGAGGGTCACCGCGAAGGATGGTCAACCAAACTACTGTCGGTCGGAGTTGTACGAAGGCGAGAGGCCCTACACCTTACCACAAGCCTTGAAACGACTAAATGACCAAAGTAACGACGGACCGGAGCGGGGCTCCTGGCTCACCCTCTCTCTCAGCACTCTTCGTGCTCATCCTGCGGATGCCATGGGGTTGCTCTGGCGGAGGGTTATGGGGTGGTGGGTACACGTGCACGGGCCTGTCACTCTGTGCTCTCGGTAGATGACTCACTTGCAGCGTTTATCGGACGCAGGGTGGTTTGCCACGACACCTACCTTGATGATGCACAGCGGGTCTGCCTCGTGCCTGGTTACGGATGCAGGTGAGTGTTTGTGTGTATTCCTATACATACGTACACGTATGCTTTTTAAGGGTTGAGCTTTAAATAACCCCACCTGGGTCCTCATTTATCGAGTTTACAACTCGATCAATGCGGCACCGGGGTCCCATACCACTTATGTCAGGTTCTTATGCGAAGAGCGCGGCCGCTAGTGCTGGCCCTATGGGTCAAGGCGGTAATCCTTCAGGTTTAGACGTTCCCCGTGGGAGTGCGCCTGCGGGTGGCGATGGCTACTCGGCCGGGGTGGGGTGGTCGAGTGCTCGCGTACCTGACGGGCAACCTGAATCACGTAGAGCCAGCAATCCTGCTGCATCTCGATCACCCTCCCCAACCTCGGAAGAGAAGTCACGCCCGGAAAGGTCTGGTCACGGCGTGTGGCAAGCGGTACCGCCACCGAGGAGGTGGCGGAGGAAGGTACGAAATGAGCTGGATAAGAGATGTTGCATAGTATGGGGGCTGTCGCATGTCTCTCAGACAGTGGTCATGGCGCGAGAGCTCCGAATTCTCGGTCTCGGGGAAGTCGAGGTGGAATTCGCGGGCAGAGGTAGTGGGCGACATTTGCGGATTAAATGTGCGTCTTGTGAGGAGGCGGAGAAGATGGTGCGGCTGCTGCGGGAGCGTAAGTTCTTCACGGGAAAGGTTCACGTTGCGACGGGTAGGACTTTCCGGGAAAGAGAGAAGCAGCGGGCTGCACGGGGGGGTGCCCAGTATGTAGAGATGCAGAGGGAGCTTCGCAAGCAGGGATTTGGCTACTGGGTGCTCGACGTGGAAGTCGACGAGCCCCAGGGCGAAGCCTCAAGCGGTGAATCTCCCTTGGCGGAGTGGGGCGGGATGCGGGAGCTGGAGGAGCTGGGGCGGAGGGTGCAGGATGGGCCGTGGAGGGTGGCGGAGGGCTCCAGGCGGGCTCAACCGAAGCGCAGGCATCGGCATCAGCTTCGTTCTTCCCAATTTGTAAAAGGCTTCCCACTGAGGGTGGCCTCACATAATTGGCAAGGCAAAGTGGGTGCGGATAGCCCAGGCTTTGGGGAATGGCCGGAGCACTACAAGGAGCGAGGCTGGGTGATCGTCGGAGTCCAGGAGCACAACCTATCGTCGCAGAAGGTGGAGAAGCTCCAAGTCGACGGCTTCGCAGTCCTCGGCAAAGCGGCTGCAACTGGTGCGGGCTCGCGTCTCTTGGGGGAGTCCTGACGTTGGTGGCCAACTATCTGGCACCGTGCGCTACCATTGTACAGGCGCCTGTTCCACACCCACAGCAATTGTGGGTGAGGCTGTCGTCTGGGAGCGCGACGGCGTCGGATGTGTTCGTCGGCAACGGCTACTTCCCCAAGAAAATCAACGAGAGGAATCTATTGCAGCCTATGAGGCGTGGCAGGCGGCCGTCTCCTACTTCGCCACCAAAGGTCATGTGGTTACGGTTGGTGATGCTAATGCTAAGCTGGGGCCCGCCAGAATAGCGCGGGAGGAGGGAGTGGTGGGCCTCTTTGGCGAGATAGATGGGAGGGGTAGAGGGGTTAGGAGTGAGAATGGTGAGTTGCTGGCTGCGATGCTTGTTGCCACGGGGTTGCGCAATCTCAGTGGGTTTTCGCAACCACGGGGGGACAAATATTGGTGGTCTAGGCAGGAAAATGTAGGTGGACGAAGGCATCTACTGGATTACATCTGCGTCTCTTCCGAGCTGGCGGAGGAGGCAAGCTTCGGCGTCGACGAGGTAGACCTTGATACCGACCACAAAGCTGTGTGGGCGGAACTGGTCTGGGGGGGACAGCCACCCCCAAAAAGCAGGTAAAGAGGTACAAAGCATTCAAGGCAGAGCGCTTGATAGGCAGGGTAGTTGAGGGTAAGGAGAGTGAGCTGTCTAAGCTTAGGTTGAAGTACGACGAGACCTTTGCAGCTGGTATATCGGGGCTGTTGCCAGATGGCCTCCCAGATCTATCAGCAGTGGAGGACCCGGATGAGCTTCAGCAGGAGGTAGATAGGGTCGCTAGCTTAGTGGTCCGAGCTTTCACGGGCGCAGCCGTGAAGGTCTTGGGAGTTCGGGTGATTAGGCCAGGGTTTACTAATGCATGGTTTGATGAGAGTCTTAGGGAAGCGATTGCGCGACGGAGAGAGGCATACGGCCTCTGGCGAAGGAATGAGGCCAACCGAGAGGCCTGGCAAAGATATAAAGAAGCGAGGAAGGCGGTCAGAAGGTTATGCAAGGAGAAGAAGGAGCAAGCGTGGAAGCGGGTCCAGAATGACACCGCTGCCAACTTCAGGAGCGCTACCATGGCCACGTACTGGAAGCTGTCAAAGCGTTTGGGCGGGGTTCGGCGGTCGAACGCTTCTGCTCCTGTTCGGAAGCCCGATGGCACTCTGGCATGCACACTCCGGGAAAAACTACAAGAATGGGAAGAATACCGCCGACGTATGGTGGTCCCCAAAGAAAACCAGTTTTTGGAGGATGCATGTGTAGAGGAAGTCGGTTCTGATGAGGAAGCAGCGCGGATTGAGCCCGAGCGGAAGGCCCGCGAAACCTTCCAGTATAACGACAACCTGCGCGACCAATTCGAGGCCATGGCGCAAGCCGAGGAGATCCGGACTGAGACGGGCCCGCTGGACTATGATTACACCGAGAAGGAAGTGGAGCTCTGCCAGGAAAATCTCCAGAATCACAAAGCGTGCTCACCGGATAAGATCAAGAACGAGATGCTCAAGTACGGAGGCACGCGGATTGTGAGCTTTCTGGTGCGCTTCTTCAACTGGTTGAAATCGTGCGAATACACCCCAGCGACTGGGGCAAAGCGATTATCGTCAACATCCCAAAAGGAGGCGACACAACCGATCCGGAAAATTGGAGAGACATCGCGATTCTGAGCTGTCTGGGTAAGATGTATCTGTCCCTTATGGCGGCGAGGCTTACGGCTTTCATCGATCAGCCGGGCAGGCTTCGCCCAGAGCAGGGTGGGTTCCGGCCAAAACGTAGTACGGGGGACCAGATTTTTGTCCTTAAGGAGCGTGTGCGCCTTAGACAACAAGCTGGCCTCCGTTCTTTCGTTTTGTTCGTGGATCTGAGAAAGGCATTCCCTACGGTTTGGCGGGCCGGGTTGTTTCAGAGGCTAACCCAGATGGGGGTGCAGGGCAAGTTCTATCGCATTCTGCGGCGTTTTTACCGAAGAACGTCATCGCGAGTGCTAGTCGATGGCGAACTCACTGGTGAAGTGCTGGAAGAGATGGGAGTTCAGCAAGGGTCGCCGTTGTCACCGTCGCTGTTCAACGTCTTCATGGATGAGCTAACGGTCCGAATCGCGAAAGAGTTGGAGATCGAGGACCTCAACCGCATCGAAGACATACGGACCCTGCTTTACGCCGACGACGTTGCGGTAATTGCGCATAGTGTCACGGAGCTTCAACAGATTGTAAATGTCGTGGCGACATTCGTGGAGGACTATCGGCTTGAAATCAACCTGAAACCGGGCAAGACGGAAGTCATGCCGATATACGGGCACGCCAAGTCAAAAAAGTCGCCCCCATGCGTGAGGTTCCGAGGCAAGGTTCTCAACGTCACCGACCACTACAAATACCTGGGAGTTCTGCTCACGGACACCCTCTCCGATAAACCGCAAGCGAAGCGGGCGGCGGAAATCACTGTAGCGGGAACGGCTGCCTGCTACCCCCTCTGGATTGCCCATGAAGTTCCAGCGCGTCTTCGGCTGATGAATTGGCAGCAAATGGTTGGCGCAAAGTTGCTTTACGCATCGGCTTTTTGGGATCTGCCGGGCGCCAACAAGCTGAGTAAGCTGGAGGGCGCGTTGGTAGCGCCCCTGCGGGTCATCTTGGGTGTTGGTACGCGCACAAGCGGCTGCATCACCAGGGGTTTAGGCCGCACGCCGAGTTTTAGCATCCTTGCCAAGGCGGCCCGGCTTCGGTTCCTATGGAGCATCGAGTTACTGGGCAACACAGCGCTAACACGCAGGCTTTACAACACGGGTCGGTGCAAATGGAAGGAAGATACGGAAAATTTGATCTTAGCAGATCACAGGCTGCGGGAGGGCTTGGATGCGCTCAAGCGGGTCGTGAACGAAGATGGCACGGTAGATGATAAGGACTGGCGGGCCGCTCTGGCGAACTGGAACGAGGTGGTAAAGCAATGGTCTGTCCGGCAGGAAGTAGCTGGCTGGGAGCGGCAGGCTAAGCCCTCTGATGGGCTTAGGGTGCTGCTTAGCCAGATGTCTTCCCGCTCTGCTTTCCCACGTTGGCGGGCGCTGGAGGGGGAAGTCACAACCTTATCAGAAGGCGATTGTTGAGCTGCAACAATCGCCTTCGCCTCTACCGATCCAAATTTGGCTCATGCTCGCCGGACTGCTCAAGCTGTTTCGCCTTGTGTGGCACTGAGGTTAACGAGTCGTTACGTCACTTCCTGCTGCATTGCCCGTTTGCGAGCTCTCGTGAGGCACTGTTTGAGTTTATCGATGAGGCGCAAGCCCGGCAGCCCCTCATGCTGAATCGAGGAGGGCTTTATCACAGGGAACTGCGGGAGGCAGAGGAGGAGATGAGGCTCTTCAAAGAGGAATGGCTGAAGGGGGAGGATGAAAAGATGGCGGCGATGCTCGGCGTTTTGTTTATCCCTGTCCCAGAAGAGGTGGAGGAGGAGTTAGGAAGGTTTGTTGCCACCATCTGGAAGGAGTGGGAGGAGTTGGAGGCGCAGACCAGGGAGGC
>WBZZ01003247.1:0-2500 GCA_019918135.1 Paulinella micropora
TCATTGAAGCACTTTGGACATCCGTGCCATAGACATCCGTGAAATTCATAAGCGGTTTTGTTCTTCTCATCCCAGCCGTCTACATACACATTTGACTGTCCTAAATTAAACATTTTCTCACCAACATTGAATGCGTGTTTAATATCTGTTTGGTCTAACCTGCTTCTGTAAGCTATCCATTCAACACAAGCCCGAGAGGTAATCCTGTTTTGCTTTTCCGCCTTCAACACAGCAATTGAATTCTCTGGCATAAACTTAGCACGATACAAAGCCATAACACAACTCGCAATAGTTGTATATTGAAACGGGTCAATACCGAATTCTAGAAACTGCTTTCTAAAATCCATACATCCCCTTCTCAAAATGTCAACATCGCTATGACAGTATTCCGCGATTTCCTTCTGCATATCAAATGTGTTGTTTCTTTGGCTCTCATACCATTCTAAGAATTCCGCCCTTTTCTTATCTTTCATAGTGTCGTAGCCGTAGTGCTTCTTATGAGGCATCACACCAACATAGTTTTTATTCTTGTCAGTATTGAAGAAGTGAGGAAAGAAACCCTTTTTAAGTTCTTTCAATCCGAATGTTTTAGGAAAATCAGCCAGATGCATAGTCAAGAAACTGAGACTATCAATGAAGCGGTATTTCTTCAAAGTCATCATCATTATCTTACCACCCTGATAAATGACGAATGGTGCTTGTCCGTTATCTACCAACGATTTAAGAATAAACTGACAATCATAACCGCGACTGTTATGAGCAATGAATGTGAAGCCGTTGTGCTTAGATTCAAAAGCCCACTTACAAAAATCATCAATGTTCTTATGGATAACTGGCGGTTCCTTAGCATCGTAATACTGACTTTCAGAATGATTAACAATGTGTTCGCCCGTATCCTGTGTCGCTTCAAAGTCAAAGAATATGTATTTCTCTGAAAACGGAAGTATCTCTTTCTTCACAATTTCGCATTGGTGTTCAAGTGGTTTCAGTTCCTTACAATTACGGCATTTCGCATAACCGCATTTGTGTTTGTCTTTCTTCCTGTAATTAAGTCCGCACGAAAGACATTTCGCTTTGATATCGCAGTTCGTCTTCTTGTGGTCATTGAAGCAGGCCGTATTTGGAAACTTTCTATTACACGAATAGCAATCAGTCCAATTGCTTCTATCGTTAATACCCTTGCAGTCTTTGGTTTCGCAGATATTACAAGTGGTTTCGCAGGCGTGCCTTTCCATATAGCCCCTTAAACATAACTCACAGAAATTCTTTTTACTTACCATAGACTTCATATTGGTTATTGCATCGTAGTGGTTCTCTGTTTTAAGTATGTAAAGGTTCGTAAGTCGTTTGCCTGCCTCATCAAGTAAATCTGTCTTATAAACAATCTTGTCAGGGAATTCAACAATAACCAGATTGTATTTAATGTGGCTAGCAAAGGTTTTAATTTCAGGAATACCGCACACATCCTGAATGACATTCGCATCTTCGTGTAGTTTCAAAGCCATCTCCTCCTGTATCTTTCTGCCTTTCATAATCTGTGAGTATTTTGTATGTTTTTCAATTTTTGCTTTTACTACAACAATTGCTCTGGCTAAGCATATGTTGTCTGTATTATTAATTTGAATTACTCCTCTCTTCTTATATACATCTAACTTATTAATTATTTGAAGCCTCGTTCCTCCCGTCGGCATTTCAACAGATTTCAAAACAAACCTAAACTTATCCATATTGGTTCCCTTTTCGTCTGTATAAAGGTATTCGTTGCTTTGAAATATTGCCGACAATCTTCCTAAAACTTCGCCGACAGAAATCTCGTTAAGTTTTTTCAAACCCGTAGATACTGCTCCAAAGTAATCTACAAACTTGATACTTAGACTAACCATACTTCCCTGTTTCTGTCTTTTGATAAAGTCGTTCAGGATTATCTCAATAAAATTTACTACATCTTCCATACTGAATGAAGTAAAGTTGCCTCTAATCCTAACCCAATACTGGCTTTCATTAATACCCAGCACGTGCTTCTTTCTATCTACGTGATTGATTTCGTAGTTTCCGTATCTCATTAAGTCTTTCACCCTTTCTTTTCTTTCTCTCACTTTCGCTTCAAACTGCTTTTCCTCTTTCTTTTCCTCTTTCTTTTCCTCTTTCTTTTCCTCAAAATAAACAGCACTTCTTACTTTGTTTAAGTAATTTTGGGCCGTTGTTGTATCTACCTTATACTTTCTCGTCTTCGGTATTATATACAGCACATCTTGACCCCTGACCCTTTTGATTTCATAATTAATTTTTTGTTCCCTAAATTTGTCCAACCTATACGTCTTACCGTTGTAAGTGTGTGTCTCCATCTTATATTTGATAACAAATTTTTTTTGGAAATTAAATAATTATCTCAATCGTCTGCCCCCGCCGTGGTCCGCTGTGTGCTCCCCGTGTCTATATATACGGGGGGCCCTATGTTTAGATGGAAATTAGGGCGGGGCGGGCGGGGCTGGCTGGGGCT